>PCDI01000007.1:1310575-1596998 GCA_002778195.1 Raffaelea ambrosiae
TTTTTTTTTTTTTTTTTTTTTTTTACTGCTCTTGTCTTTTTCCGGCCAGGCTGGGCCCTTTGTTTTTTCTGGGCCGCCCGCAAATCCGGGAAGGGAAAGGCGGGCACATATTCTAGCAAACCGTGATATATGAGAACCACTTGTTGGGTGTGCTCCAAAGCGTGCGTGCGGCGGAGTTGGTGATGAAAATGCGTGTCTGCTCGTACGTGTGTGTCAACGGGCCCCCGTCAGTGTGCCTTCCGGCGCTTCCAAGGGAGAACCATGACCACGTTGGCATTCGATCGTGGCAGACGAGACCCCCTCTTTCCAGCACCACAACCATGCACGAGGCAACTCGCAGCTACATAGTAATAACTACACAGTACATAGCAGTAGTCCCCCCGTCCTGTTCCCTTGGCGTCGTTGGCGTGTTGTGGGCGACACGCGGAAAGGCGGGCGTTTCGGTAGGCCAGCCGAGCGAGAAGAGGAAGAACAAGATAAAGAAGAGGAAAAATACTATGTAAAATCGAGTCGTGGTTAGTGGTTGCATGCACAGCGCTTGTTCCATGCAACCCGTGTTCCCGGGCAGAGGGCCAGAAAAAAAAAAAAAAAAAAAGGCCTGATGCCGCCGGGGCGGTTGGCTGGGTTGTCGCGGGATAGCATCGTACTCAGATACGACCAAGATGCGTTCCTTCTTGACGAATGACCAACTACATAGTACGTACTACTGGTCGTTCCAAAAACTTGAAACAAACGAGACGAACACCAGGCCCAAAAAGACAGGACGAACAAGACCAGACGAATTACGTGGACAAGTACTCGTAGAAAATCATCCAAGAAACAAACGCAACAAACGCAACAAAACAACAGACAATAACGGGGGAAAAAAAAACAGCACAACACAACACAACAAACTGCCACAAACAACCAAGTGGACCCCCCAAAAGCCCAGGCCGTTCCTGTGTTTCAGAAAACGTTGACAAGCCTCAAAGGATTGTCCAAAGGAACAAGACACGCACGGCAGATCCAGCACGGCAAGCCTATGATACACACTGTCCGGACCTCGTAAGAAGGTCCATACAGGGCCAGAGCCGGCCAAGCAGGATTTCGTACCTACAGTAGCGGGCAGATGGTGTGACGTGTGGGAAAGCCTGTCCTGTTGGGCCGCTCCATCACTACATAGCATGCCCTCTCCCTGTCCGCCAACTATTCCACGCTATTGCTCTCTCAGCTCTGGCCTCTGCGGGTATGACAAAAATAGTACAGAGTCTGTTTCAAAAATGTATACATAGTAACTAAACTACACCGTACATACCCACTGACTCGTGTCCTTTGTCCAAGATCGCCTCGTATAAAAGCTTTGTCAAAAGATATGTCGACAAGTACATAGTCGTTACATACTAACTATTGCATAGTAGTAGACCATCGGGCCGGACTGTTTCCCGGTTTGTGACTTGCCCGGCTAGCCAACTCGCTGGTTCGTCCCCAGCTGGCTTCCCAGCCGGCTTCCCAACTGGCTTCCCAACTGGTGTCCCAGCTCGCGTCCCAGCTCGCACCCGCAGGCTGCATCTACCCTTTCTCGGGAACCCCTTCCGGCCCAAGGCTGTGCTTTGTGCGGGCGTGCAGTGCTGGGTCCTGACCACCGCCCCCGAGGTGTAGAAGTTGAGCACGCGGAGAAGGCAGAGAGAGGGAGAGAGAGAGAGAGGGAAAGAGAGAGGACGAAGGTCGGGTTGATTGCTTGTCGTGCAACCATTGGCCGTAGTATGGCAGACTAGTCCCAACTTGAGTCTAGTGTATCCGAGGTTCTGGCTTGGCGGAAGAGGTGGGTTGTCCGGCAGAGGCGAGAAAGGTTTGGGGTGGGGTCGAATGCGTCCCAGCCATCAAAGCAATAGCTGTTGCTGCTGAGCCAAGACAATCATCTTACTATGTGCATCGTACCGCGATTCCATAGTCATCATGGGCCTCGTATATATCTCAGAATGGCACAGACAGCAAAAATAAAATAAAATAAAATAAAAATTACACACCCAGAGGGCACACCAAGACGGATGCGGCAGCGAACGACAGGGCCATAATCGCCCTACGAGCCGGCCGATGCTACAGTGGAGGTCACAGCGGAGGTCAGCGACAAGGTCCACTATCTGACTAGAGCTCCAGAGCCCACAGGCCCTAACTACAGGTCGACTAGCTATGCTGGACGGCCTGTCCATCGCGCATTTGGCGGCCCAATTCGTGGGCCAATTTTTTTTTTTGTGGCCAGAGAGGGATAATAAGACAAACCGAGTCAACGACCCAAAAAAGGAAACCCCCCCCCCCTCCTCCCCTCCCCTCCCCTTCCCCAATTGTTGGCCCCACCCGCGCGAATCCTTCGATGGCACCCCAAACGGCCGCTGTCCGCGCTTCCCAGCATTGGATGCCACTAGTGAGAGAGCCAAACGAGAGGGCCACGGGCTAGGAAGACGGGGCCTAGCAGGAAACAGCTAGCGAAAAGGTTCCAGGGGAGTAGTTAGCGGTTTACCGCGAGAACCAGGGGAGTCAGAGACTCGTGGCCAAGAGAGAAGAATCTGACAGTCGTGCTCGTGGGACGAGAAAGAAGAAACCAAAAGAGGCAGCTCCAACCAAAAAGAAAAGAAAAAGAAAAAGAAACAGAAAAAAGGAAAGAAGGGTCACGAAATAGAACTGACAGGCGGTTAGTTTCTTCTTTTCTTTTGCTCGGCAGTGGAAAGGTCCGGGAGAAAAACTCCCCCCCCCAAAAAGCAAGAGGTTGGGGCAATACTTTGTAGTCGATTAGGGCCGACCAGGATCAGAGATCTTTTTTGACTCGTGACTTTGAGGGCTGCTGCTTCGACATACGAGGAAAAAGTGGCTTCATCGAACAGCTCACATAGCCGTGCACCCGCTGAACCAAGCCCGGCAGCTCGGGCCCTTTTGTCTCAGCTGATCACGAGCCGAATCACGTTCCAAGACACCCAACGACATAGTGCTATCCAGTAGCGAATCCTATCCCACTGGAATAGGGCGTCCCACTGAGGCTGTGTGCCCGCCCGCGTCCCGTGTTGTGGGCGCGCTGTCCGTGATATGCACACACACGGATTGGGCGTGGGCATGTGCTGGGCCGTGTATGTGCGTGCGCGTGCGGTGGACGGGGGCAAACGTGGCTGTTTGTTGGGCCTGTTGGTTCCTGCCCGGAGGCAGTCCAAGCGACCTGTATGGCCGGAGAGCGACACGGCACTAGCTGCTTTGTCGATGATATGCAGCCTAGGTATGCAATAACTAGTTAGTCGTTGCTGGCCAGCTGGCCTTGCCGTGGGGATGGGATTGGTGGTTCCGGGTGGCCTATTCTCTGGCCGCCTTGGCTGGCCTCCTTGACGGCCCTTGTTGACGGGCCTCCCTGTTGGCCGGGTATCATCCTCTACTGCATGTTGACTAGGGTCATGGCCGCAAGCAGCGATCGAGGGAGAGGGAGGACCCTGCTCAGGGCGAGCACAGACAGGCGCGGATGGAGACGAGCAGGAGACAGCCGAAAAGCCTCTCCTCGTAACTGCTATGCAACAGGGAATCACGCAGTTCGTAAGATACTATGTACACACGGGCACGGTTCGTCTTTGTTTTTTGGAGCCCTGCCTAGCTGAAAAAAGCAAGTCGAGAGATCGTTCGCGACGCCCCAATACGCCGGAGGAGGAGTGTCCAATATAACACGCCTCCCATGACAACACGATACGAAGGGGATCTTGCGTTGTTGCACGCATACCTAGCAGCTACCGTGTAGGTTCTTTTGTTTCTTTTCTTGCGGCGCACGAACCCTTGGCAACAAGCCATGCGGCGCGTGTACTCCGAGCGAAAGCGTGTTCTTGCAAAGATGACGAAGACGACGAGGATGACGAATTCATGATCCCGGACTGGGACGGGATTGTCGACGTGTGCTGGGGGGGGGGACAGAAGAACAGCCCCCGGCCAGCCTAGACAAGGCCTCTCGCCTTTTGTCGTCTCGCCGTGTCTTCTTGTTCCTCCTCTACGCCGTGCAACCATTCCTTCTCGGGCCCGAAACCGCGTCAAGCCCGCTCGCTCGCCAGAGGATTCTCGATCCGGTCCTTGGACAAATTGCAGTGGGAAGGGGACTCCGGAGGTTTTCGCTTGCTTGTACTACGAGTCAAAGTACGAGTACAAGAATACATTGGATACATGGAATACATGGAATAATACATGGCCCTCTTGTCTTACAGCCAAAAAAAACCGTTGGCTCTAAACTGGAGGCCGCTATGCCACTTCAAGTTCGATGGGCCCTCGTTCGGCCCTTGGGAAAACAGACGCAAGGGATACATAGTTAAATAATGAGCCACAGTTCCCGCTTCGGTGAGTCTTCCGGGAGGCCGAGCGTGTCGCTTGTGGGAAAGAAGAAAAACAGACAGTAGACCAAAGAGAGAAAAAAAAAAAAAGACAAGATAGACGGACAGCAAAACCCCTGCATCGCGGCACCGCTGCAGCCATTTGCTGCTATTGTGGTCCCTGGATGGAAGGCGATTGCGCCACTCGGCGCATTCCAAAAAAAAGGGCAGGACAAGCAAGACCAGGTTGGTGATGCACGAGCAAGGCGGTGATGGGGAAAGAGACGCCTTGCGGCTGCTTCCCTCCCCCCAGCAGGACCCTGGACCTGGCCCTGGCCCTGACCCTGGTCGAGAGTGTCACAGTCCGCCTTCCCTTTTCCCCCTCCTCCTACGAGTCGTTCCCGGACCTCGTGCTCTCTCTCTGCTGTCCATGGATAGTATCTTACGTACTCTGAAGAGAACGACCATACTCGTAGTCAGAATCTGACAAGTACCACTCTAGGAAGTGTGGTAGGCGAGGCTGACCGGGGTGAGAGTCGAATTGAGAGAGGAATACTACGGAGGCCCCAGGCTCAGCCAAGCTGGCCCTCTCAGACTGGGGGCCAGCGTCGCATCCAGGATGGTCCGGAGGTGGTGCTTTCTCACGCACGTACTCGCACACACTTTGCGTTGCTATTGCCCGCTCTGCACCTCCGCTTTGTCGGAACGGGGAAGGAGGGAAAGCACAGAGGGAAACAACCGAACCAGGACGGGGCAATGTCAAGGCGACAGCGAGGTGCCGTACCACGGTAGGGGAAGTGAAGATGAAAGAAGAAATCAACGAGTGAACACAAAAAGGAACCAGGGGGTGGTTTGCCACCCAAGGGAGACGAGGGCAGGCGAGCTACGATTCCACCGTACGGGGGAGACAAAGAGACGGGTGGTCGTGGCTGGTTGTCTGCCGAGAGCAAAAAAAAAGGCGTGTACGATACGGTAGCAATGCTCGGCCTCTTACGAGAGATTCTCACCAAAAAAGAGAAAGGTCGGCGGAAATGAACGAAGTTGGTGGCAGGTCCCCTTGCATGGATGGAAATATGGGAAAAGAAAGAAAACGAAAAAGTGAGAAAAAGAAAAGAAAAACGAAAAAGAAAAAGAAAAACAGGTCCGAGCCAGGCACGAGCGACGCAATGAAAGACGACAAACGGTTAGGCTTGGGAAGATGACAATTGAAGAGAGTCAAAAGACAAGCCCAAGTCGGACACAACCACCGAAAGAAGGACCGCCCAGCAGCCGTCGTATTCTGGTTAGAAGAGGCAGAATAAGCAGACAAAGCAGAAAAAGGCGCTGTAAACACACGGCCAAGACACGAGAAAAAAAAAGGGAAGACAGCAAGAAGAAAGCAAGAAAGAAAAAAAAAAGGATGATCCGAATCATGGCACAGCAAAGAGCTCAGCCGGCCAGTCACCCAGACGGCCAGTCACCGTCGACTCGGCTGTCCAGCCCTGTTCTGCTCGTACTTGGAGATTCTTCAGGAACGGAAGCGAAGACAACCAGCGACAGGGAGGAAAGGGAGGCTGGGCAGGAAAGAAAAGAAACATCAACAGCAGCAAGACAAGAACATGGCCAGAACACGGCCAGAGCACGGCCAGAACACGGCCAGAACACGGCCAGAGCAAAACAAGAACAGGACAACAAAACACCAGCCCGTTGCAACGCTCGTAACGAAGCTCTTGGTGTCAGATTCCTCGGATTCGCCAGCGAATGAGGCGCAAGAGAGTGTCTGGTGCAGCAAAATGCAGGCCAAAAATACACATAATAACCAAAATGCAAAAGAACTCGCCCGTGACTGCTCCACAGCGTGTGATTCTGGGCCACACTGCCCCCCCGAAGGATGTCTGTCCAACTGCGAGTACGAGACAGCAACTACGAACACTTTGCCAGAGATCTGCCGCGCTAGCCATGCAGGTCGTGCTCTCGGCCGTTTTGCCTTCCTATGGTGTCTCTTGGTGTGTTTCTGCCTTTTATGGTGTGTTTTTTGGTGTGTCTTGGTGGCTCTTGGTCGGGTGTGTTTCTCTTGGTGGCTGAGCTCCAGTGGCTCCGGTGGAGAGGAAGCCTATACTATGGTAATACAGACCCAGAAGAAACCCACTTTCCCTTTTACTTAGTGTGGCACTTGGTGCTCCAAGTTTCTTCTTACACTCTCTTATATGGGTTGCACTGGTCTTGTTTCTCACCTCTCTGGCGCTTCGTGACAGCCAAAAAAGGTGTTTTAGTGAGCTTTTTTTTTACATGTAGTTTTGGGGGTATTTTTTTTATGCTCTTGTCTCTCCACCTTCAACTACGCGAGTTGGCGAAAGAGAAGGTAGATCTCACCGTGGTATTGTTATGTCTCTCCCTCCGAGTGTGTCTCTCTCAGATATCCATAGCCTCTGTACATCCGTAGTCTTCACCAGCTCTCCCCATGGTCTCGCATCCTCCGGGCAACGCCGCCCTCTTGGCCCCCCCCCCTTCCACCGCTACCACGCGCCCATCCTTCCTTTCGCTCTGCTCTGTAGTTGTTCCGTGACAGCCAGTTTCCCATGCCGTCTTCTACTTCGTTTGGGCGTTGTTTCTTTTCTTAGAACGCTTGCCCAACACCCTTGCTCTCTCCTCTGCTGCTCGTCTGCTGCTCCCCGTCCTTCCCGTCTGTTACTGTCGTCCTCGTGCACGCATACAATCTCTGTGCTGTCCTCGACCTCGTCCTAACATCTGCCCCTCCCCAGCCCCAGTCAACCCATACCTTGCAAGCCCGCTACTGTACAACCAACGTCCCAAACTTGGTCGCCCCCCCATCCTTGTGTCGAGAGCGGTCTGGCGAGCCCGTCTAACTGCAAAGTACTAGAGTAACTATTATCCATCGAGTTGCACATCGGTGTGTTGGTATCCCTGGTGTATGCTGTGTGCGGGCTTTTGCATCGTTGGTAATAGTGGCACACACACGCATCCTCAAACACGCACGTACACACACACACACACACCCTTCTTGATCCTCTTGTTCATCTCTTCCTCTTCTGCCACTCTCTCATCATCATCGGCCTGTGGACTCTTGTTGTGTCCTCGATTCTCTCACCTTGTTTCCTGTCCAAATCCACGGTTCTTCATCAGCCGTTCGTCAGCCGTCCTGAATCACCAGTTGCATGGCACATTCCTCCTCCTAGTTCTGCCATGCAGTCCATCGGATGAACCCAGGCCCAGACTCTCGTTTGTGTTGTTCTCGAAAATCATCTGCTCATCCTTTCACCGTCTGTCTCTCTTGTCCCACCCCCCTCCACGATCATCTCGTCATTTGCCTGTGCTATGCGGTGCACACTGAACCTTGTTGAAAGGCCGCAGACACAATAAGCTTGTTCTTTCGTTTTTTGTCTGATATTGGCCCCCCGGAAAGAAAGAAAAAAAGTGCTTGTCTTCCCCCTTCCCGGAGAGGGTCCTCCTCCTCCTCCTCCTCCCCAGGACGCCCGTTTGCCCGCTAGACGGCGCCGTCTCGAGATAGCCCTCCGCCCGGCCTCTCTCAAAGCACGTTTTTCTTTTTATTCTTATTTCCCTTTGTTTCCTCGTCTTTGACCCTCCCTCCTCTCAGCCTCGTCGCCCAGCCCCGCCGACCATGGCCCGGTCTACACTATCAAGGAGGGAGCTCCCCTCCTCCTCCCTCCTTCTGGCCGCCGTCTTGCTCGCCTCGGCCGCCCTGTGGCCGGCCGTGGCCAACGCCCAGCAGTCCGGCTGGGTCGCCGACCAGATCAATGCCACCATGTGCTACTGGGAGGCACCGCGCGCGGGCGTCATCCGCGACACCCTCTACATTGACGGCGGCGACCTCTGGTGGATCCCCGGCATGCGCGGCGGCTCGTACGGCGCCGTGTCCAACGACGGCAACCCGTACGGGCTCGTGTACACGCTCAACTTCAGCCAGCCCTTCAACACGGCGCGCGACAACATCTCGGGCCTCCTGCAGACCCTGTCCAAGGCCGGCAACGGCGGCGGCGCCGCCAACAATCTCGGCCCCACCTACCTCGACGGCGCCATGCTCGCCAACGACGGCGAGTTCTTCCTGTACGGCGGGCTCTACCGCCAGACCGCGGCCTACAGCGAGCCGTCCGCGCAGCAGGTGCTCGACTACCAGGCCTACCAGTACGGCGTCGACAAGCCCGCGTGGGCCGCCGGCTTCGCCCAGGACGACCTGCCCAGCAACATGACGCGCTACCTGGCCTACGGCGGCGCCGCCAGCGCGCCCTCGGAGAACAAGGCCTACTACTTCTCCGGCCTGCACGCGCCCGGCTGGGGCCCCATCTACACGGTCAACGGCAACGACTCGCAGAGCGCCGTCAACGCGTCCAGCACCCTGCTGACGCTCGACATGACCACCCAGCAGGCCGAGACCTGGAGCAACCAGTCGCTGCCGTCCAGCGTGGCCGGCCGCGCCAACCCGGAGCTGGTGTGGGTCCCCGTCGGCGCCCAGGGCATCCTGGTGGCCGTGGGCGGCGTCACCTACCCCGAGTACGCCTCCGTGATCCGCCAGTCCGAGAACGAGGCGGCCAGCAAGCGCGTCAGCCCCGGCTTCCTCACCACGGTCGACGTCTACGACATTGCCAACAAGACGTGGTACCAGCAGCCGACGGCCGGCAGCCGGCCCGGCAGCCCCGACCAGCTGACGCGCGGCTGCACCGTGCTGGCCACCGCCGCCGACGCGTCCAGCTACAACATCTACTGGTACGGCGGCTACGACGGGCTCGACGCCACCACCGCCTTTGTCGACGACGTCTACGTGCTCAGCCTGCCGTCGTTCACCTGGGTCCGCGTCGCCGAGGGCAACACCACCCACGCCCGCGCCGGCCACAAGTGCGTCACGCCCTACCCGGACCAGATGTTCGTCGTCGGCGGCTACACCAACCTGTCCGGCGTCGCGCCCTCGTGCATCGAGGGCGGCGTCATCCAGATCTTCAACCTGTCCTCCGCCGAGTGGATCACCGACTACGACCCCCGCGTCTGGTCCAACTACTCCGTGCCCAACCCCGTCGTCCAGGCCATCGGCGGCGACGGCCAGGGCGGCGCCACCGCCACCCAGCCCGCCGCCACCGGCGGCTGGGCCGACGCCGGCCTGCAAGCCGTCTTCAGCACCCCCTACCCGACCAGCAAGATCACCCACTACTACCCCTACAGCGTGGCCGCGACCAACACGTCGGGCAACGGCACCAACCCGGCCGCGCCCACCGACAGCGCGTCCGACAAGAAGGGCGGCTCGCACGTGCCGTCGTACCTGCCGCCGCTGCTGGGCGTCATCCTGGGCCTCGTGTTCGTGACCGCCTGCTGCGTCGGGTTCCTGCTGTGGCGCCGCCGCCGGCTGCTGTTCAAGAACGGCCGGCGGTCCAGCGCGGGGGTGTCGGGCGGCGGCTTGGGCGGCGGGGTCGGCGGCGGCGGGGTCGGCGCCACGGAGAGCGACGCCAGCACGTACGACACGGGCCGCAACTTTGTGTTCTCGTGGCTGCGCGCGCAGCCGAGCGTCAAGCAGTCGTCGACCTTTGGCACGTCGTCCTACGAGGACCCGCCCAGCGGCCACCCCAACGCGGCGTCGATGCACAACCAGTCGTCGCCGGTGTCGCCGGAGATGGACCAGGTGCCGGGCACGCCGCGGAACCTGTTTGGCGCCGCGGCCGTGGGCGCAGCGGCCGGCGGTGTGGCGGGAGCGGCGCATCCGTCGTCGGAGTCGTCACCGCACTCGCGTCCCGTCGAGGTGGAAAACACGTTTATTGCAGAAATGGCCGGTAAGTAACAAGCGGAGCGAGGAACAGAGAGAGAAAATCGAGTGAGCGGAGCGAGCGAGGACAAGAAAAAAGGAAAAGAAAGACTAACCCACTTTCCTCTCAAGATACGTCCCACCCGGCCGAACTCCAGGACACCGGCCTGTCCCCGACCGACATTGTCGAGCGCCACTCGCGCCTGGGCTCGAAGCACCGCCGCTTCTTCGGCTCCGGCGGCAGCTTCAGCTACATCGGCGGTGCCACCACGGTCCACGGCGGCCAAGGCAGCGTGCACTCGAGCGACAAGGCCAGCGGGGCCGGCCCCACGTCGTTCGCGTCGTCGTCCACGGCCGAGCTCGACAGCAACGGCGTGAGCAGCAACAGCGGCGCCAGCGGGAGTGCCAGCCGGACCACCGGGACCACCAGCGGCAGCGGTAGCCGGCGGCCGGCAGAAGTGAGCCGGCCGGACTCGCCCCCCCTGGGGATGGCCTTGGGGACGGAAGCCGCAGCCGGAGCGGCCGCAGGAGGAGGAGCCAGTGCGACGTCGCCTTTCTTGGGGACCACGGCGACCCGGGCCCCGGCCCACCCATCGGGCGTCTCGGAAATCAGCGAAGCGGACCGGGCACACCTCCGCAAGACCTCCGAGGGCGGGTCGTCCGTGGCCTCGTCGGGGGCGGGGTCGGCGATGGTGTCCCCCATCGGGGCCGCGTCCCCTCTCATAGACGATGCAGGCGCAGCGTCCGCAGCGGCACCAACTACGGCTACGGCTACTACTGCTGCTACTACTACTACTACTACTACCACCGCCGCTTCGGGCCCAACAGCTGGCCGTCCACAGCCGATCCCGGAAGCCGAGGCAGGTGCCGAGGCCGAGGCCGAGGCTGCAGCGGAGAGACATAGTTCGCAACAAGCAGCCGCAGCAGCAGCCGCACAACGATTGACTTCCTCTCCCACGCACTCATTCAGCCATGCTGTCACTGCTTCTGGTGATCCCTCGGCCTCGGTGGCGTCCCTGCAGCCCCCGTCACCGCTAGGACAGCGTCCGCGGACGGCGTCGAGTGGGAGCGGGCCGCGGAAGAGTGTCTTCCGGGAGAGCAAGGAAGACATGAGTCCATGAGGAAGGTGAAAGGGGCCAAGTGTATGGCTGTGAGGAGGACACTCGGGTGTGTCTGGACTGCGGTGTGTCTGGAGTATCAAAATGAACATTTCGGGAATATTCAGGAAACGGATTTCTATGGAGAGCGGTGATAATTTGCATGGTCAAGGCAGGTCAAAGCAAGCCAACGGTTATTTTCTGTACGGGGTTTTTCTTCAACCTTTTTTCTTTCTTCACTCTCGTCTGCTTCTCGTCTGCTTTGTCAAGATATATATATATAACTAGCATGTACGCCCAACTTTGTAATGAAGACATGAAATACCACTTGTAATCATTGGAAAAGAGCGCTTGTCCTCCATATATAAAGCATCGATTGTGATTAAAGCAGCGCTAACCAATGTCGTACCTACCATGATTACGAACAATAACCACTGCTTAGATGAGTACTATTCTAGAGTTTATACCAGCTTTGAAAAAAAAAACACTCATGTTTGTCCGGGGATTTAGGAATCAGGAAAGGGTAGGGAAGGGGAGGTGCGGAACACTTGTTCCACCCCTGTGTATGCCCAGAAAAGAGCAACTACTCTTTGTTGTGTTATGTGGGTGTTCTCTGTTTGTGCTTTTACTTCGTCTTGTGCTTCCGTCCCGACTCCTTCGAAGCGTGCTCCGTCTGCTGCTGCTGCTGCTGCAGACGCGCGCTCGCCACGCGGGCACTCCGTCGGCGCGGTCGGTCCTCCTCCCGGACCACGTGGCCCGGGTACTGACTCGCCATGATGGAGCCGTAGTCCCAAGCCTGTCCGTGCGACCGGGTGTGGAAGCCCGAGCCGAGGGTGTGCTGGGCTGGGCCGACGCACGCTGGGACCGGGTGGAACGACCAGACGGCTGGGCCGACGCAGCCTGGCCCCGGGTCGAGCGACTCGAAGGTTGGGTCGAGGCCGACGGCTGGGATGCCAGCGCTTGCTGGGACGGTTGCCGGTTCCGCGTGGATCGACGGAGCGGCTGCTGCTGCTGAGGAGCCGGTCGCCGCGTGGACCGCGTGGACCGGCGAGGCGGAGGCGAAGCTGGAGCCGGAGCCGGAGCTGGAGCTGGAGCCGGAGCCGGTGGAGGAGGTGGTGGTGGTCGGTCCTCGTGCCGACGGAACAAGCGAGGAACAAAGTCGAACGGCTCCGAGCCGCACTCGCGAGGATCGTAGCGCGCAGCAGCAGCTCCCGCAGGCGCTGGCGCTGGCCGCCGCCGGTGGACAGGTTCCGAAGACAGGCGAGTAGGAGGGGCTTGCGCTCGAGCCAGGAAGCGAGCCGAGGCAGAGGAAGGAGGAGGGGGGGGGGGAGCAGGAGTGGCAGCCGCACCCAGCTCTGCCTGCGCCTGCTGGGCCTGCGCCCGTGCCTCTTGAACCGCCGTTGCCTGGGCCCGGCCACGCGGGGGACGTCCCCGTCGTCGAGGCTGGCCTCCCGCTTGGGACTCGACCTGCACTTGAGTCGACGACGACGACGATGACGACGGTTTCTGGGCCTGGTTCTGGCTCTGGTTTTGGCTCTGGTTCTGGTTCTGGCTCTGGGCCGCCGCCTGCTGTGCTAAGGATTCCCCCGTTCGCATCGCCGCGTCTTCCCGCTGCCACAAAGGCATCAAGTCCTGCACTTGCGGACTGTTCTGGTACGATTCCTCGGCGTGCTGCCGCACTTCCTGCTCCACCTGCTTCTCCGGCTGCTGCTCATGCGTGAGGGGCGGAGGAGAAGGCGGTCCAAAGTATTGGCCAGTCGACCGGGGGGCCATGATGACGCCGGGAGCCGCACCGCTCATATAGATGGTGGTGTGTTCTGGACCACCGAAAATTTCGGAATCGTACGGATCGCCGGCCGCGGCGTCTTCCTCGGCACTGCCGGTGGCCTGCTCGTAACCATGGGAGCCCTGGAAGCCCTGAAAGCCCTGGAAGCCCTGGTGGTGGTTCCCAGAGTACCCATGGAGCTCATGACCAGCGCCGTTGCTGGACGGCCCCGCGGTGCCGTTGTTATCGTTGCTACCGACACCTGCATCCTCGACACCCTCGCTGGCCATGGAAAAATCAAAGAATTCTTCCAGGTCGTCTTGGGGGCTGTTGGGTGCCATGGTTGCTGTCGGGGGGTGTCTGTGTGTGCGGTAGTTAGCGGTGCTGCTGTCAGCTGATAACAATTACCTAGGACTGTTGGTATACTGTGAACTGCCGGTGTTTGTTAACGCGGAGTCTGCAAGGACCGCTTGCTTGTGATGTGTGTGTGTCTGTGTTTGTTAGTCGAACATTCACCAAGATAGACGCCATCGCTTCCCCTTAAATATACTCAGGGCATTCGATCTCATGAAACGGTTCACGATCCATTGGGGCAATAAACGGCAGGGCAGTTCACGATGAACAGGACAAGGCTCATGTCCGCGCAGCAGTTTCAACAACCAAGTCGAACAATGCCATACAGCCCTCATCCAGCCCTCATCCAGTCATATGTGCTTTGTTCAGACATGTAGTCCCCTTCCCATCTTTATTCGATTGTGACTTTGGGTTTCTCAGCTTCGGGTCCCTGGGTTCGCTTGACTTGTTCGGTTGCAATATTTGGCAAATATTTGGCAATCATTACTTTTTTTCCCTCTTGTCAGACAAATTCCATCCATTTATTTTCCCCCCTGAACAAAAGAGAACTAAACAGCAGGTAGTAGTAGGTATGAAAAAAAAAAAAAAGGAAACTGTGCCAAGAATAATATGACCAAGAAATGAAAGAACAGACAGTAATAACAAAGAAAATCAGGATAAAGCAAAACGCTGCTCGGCGAGTCAGCTGGCAAAAAAAAACTCCGGTATTGTCCATAGCCGTAGACAGAAACAAAATGGGGTTGAACAAAGGGGGCACGCTGCACTGCCCGCCATCACTTCCCAATCAACTTTGTTTTCAAAAGAACAGAAAAAAAAGTTTTGGCAGCCCATGCCGTCGCCGCATTCCAGGCCTTTGTCCATAGTCAGACTTCGTCTGCGGGCTGAGGAGGTGTTGTCGAGCGTCTGCCTTTCACTGACAACATCCGCAATCCCAGAACAAAGAACGCTTGGCAGCAAAGCAAGTACCCAGTTTCTTGAGAACAAGCGAAGCTGTGTGGTGCCTCTTTTTCTCTCCCCCCCCCCCCCCTTTCACAAAGAAGGTGGCGACAATTCCCTCAATCGCCCCCTTCCAGCCCCCATAGCTTTCCGAGCCCGGTCTTTCTATCGTCATCCCCCTCCAATTTTTTTCGTAGTTGTCGACCATGCATCCAGGCTGTATATCCGCAAGGCTTTCTTCTCTCTCTGTCCACAGTGCCTCTCCTCTTCTGGTCCATGTACTGCTGCTTGGACAATCCCGGTGGGGTTCTCTCCTTCTGGATTGTCCAACAAGCAGACTGAGCGAACCCAAATCAAATAGCAAACAAAGCAAACGCTTTATTATCCGTCTCACCCATCGTCCCTTTGAGCTGCATCGCGTCGGCAAAGCGTCGCCTCACATCAAGATGCACTTGGCGCAGCACCCTGCTTCTGTCTCGTTGTCGGCAACCTCGAGCTTGTTGGTCGGTCCGCCCACGTTGGATGTGCCGCTGCCGGTCGAGTAGCCCTGGACTTCCCGGTTGTACCGTCTGATTTCGCGGACGATTTCGTAGAAAGCATCGTCAACGTTGATGCGTGACTTGGCCGACGTCTCGATGAACTTGCAGCCGAACGACCTTGCAAGAGCTTGACCCTCTGTAGAAAATTTTGGTCAGCTTATTGATTTGGTCCTTTCTTCCACGAGTCCAGCCGTAGGCCGGTAGGCCGGTGTCTCTGCTCCTTTGGTGTCCCTTTTCCCGCCATGTTTCTGCCTTACCTTGTTGGGTGACTTCCCGCTCGCTCTCAAGATCGCACTTGTTGCCCACCACAACCATGGGGAAGTAGTCCTTGTCCTTCACCCTCAGAATCTGCTGCTGGAAGGTGGTGATTTCCTCGAAGCTCTGCCGTGATGTGATTGAGTAGACCAGCAGGAAACCTTCGCCTGTCCGCATGTACTGCTCCCGCATCGCCGAGTATTCTTCTTGGCCGGCGGTATCCAGCACGTCGAGCAAGGCAACCTCATTATCGATGACGCACTGCTTCCGGTACGAGTCTAGAAAAGAGAGAGCCGCCCGGTCAGCATGATGAGCTTTCGCGTAGGTGTGCATGTAGAGAGAAAGTAGAGAGATGCAGATATCCAGCCTGCCACATAGGCCGACAGACTAGCAGCAGGCGAAATAGACATAATGGTAAGCAGAACGGCGAACGCACCTTCGATTGTTGGGTCGTACTCGTCGACGAAGTGGCTCTGGATCAGCTGGATGGTCAGGCAAGATTTGCCGACACCACCGCCGCCGACGACGACCAGCTTGTATTCTCGTAGGAACTAAACGATTCGCAAAAAGGCGCCCGTTAGCCGATCAAGATTCCATGACAATTGTGGTTTTGAGCCTTCCAGTCTGCCGGTCCAGCGCGTTATCATGGCGCCATCGGTCCAGATAAGATGGTAAGCTGGGCTCGGATGTGCCGACAGCTTTCGCAGCTCCGACAAGCTGTCTGCGTGAGACAACCGGATAAGGGGGCGGCGAACGAGCGAGCTTCATCGAAACCTAGAGTCGCAACGACAGACCGTGCACGCGAAGAGATTGAGCCTACCTTGGTTGACATGTTGAGAGTATTCTGATTTGGATCGAGTACTTGGCGCACCCGATTCTGAGATGAGGATTAGGGGGGAGAAAGAGCGATTTGTTTGTTCGTAGACGCAGCGGTGGGAGAGAGGAGAGCGTAGACGGCGCGCGAAGCGTAGAGAAAGGCGTCGAGGTGATGGGGTTGGTAGATGAAATACCAAGAAAGAGCCACCGAGAAGAAGAAAAAAACACTGCTTTTCTTTTTGGCTCTTGCGAGAAGACAACGGCTGAGGAGCAACAAGAAGGGAGGTGGGAAAAAAAGGGCAAACGAGCCGTCGAAGAAGCGAAGGAACAGGAAGAGACAGTCGCTGCGGTCGGGAGAGGTGCTCAGGGCGAAAGCAAGTCGGGTATACTGCGAGTTCAATTGTCGTGGATGATCAAGGGACGCGACGGGAAGGAGGAAGGGGGAGAGAGAGAAAGAGGAAAAGAGCAGTGGCCGGGACAGACGTCTGGGTCTTGAGGGCTCTATTTCTCAGGAGACCAAAATAATGGGTTTCCAGGCTATGGGGAGATTCGCCGGGTCCGGGTGTGGTGGCCGTGGGTCAAGGTCCCCTATACGTAGTTTGGACTAGCCGATCGATCAATGGTGTTCGATAGTGCTGTCGCGTTTCTCCCTGGAGAGTAGCAGCACTATGTGTCCCCGGGCCAAGAGGAGTACCCGTAGTGAGCTCAGTGGGCGTCCGTATCCCTGGGCTCTGGGGGCCGTCACTGTTGGTGTTTATTTTGTGTGTTTTTTTTTCTGCAGGCTGGCGCAAGGGGGTGGCCGAGGGGACGGACGTTGTGGGCGTTGGCAGGCGATCAAAGTGGGTTTCTGATATTTCAGAGGCAACTTGAAGGCTGGGAACGCTCAAAGAAGACTTTTTTTCGGTGGCTTTGGGGCCTTTGGGACCTTTGGGACCACAGCAGCAGAGGTAGCAGCCTGCCTAGGCGTAGTCGGTGTGGAGAATGGGTCACTGAACGTTAAAGCAGCGCTTGCCAGTGCCAACAGGGGGTCGGCGAATTTACAGGTTGGTCGAGGGATAGAAAGGCTGACAGGACGGACAGGTCCAGGTCTTTTTCTTTTCCTTTTTTGCGACAATACGGATGATGCGAGGGGGTTGTTTGGCGGAAGAGGAAAGCAACACAAAAAATGGGAAATAAAAATGGGAAAAAGGAAATAAGAAACGACATGCGTTCCCCAATAGAAATAGCAGGAGGAAGGAATGAAGACAGACTGGAAAGGGGGGGCAAAGGAAACTACGAGAAAATAAT
This sequence comes from Raffaelea ambrosiae, assembly GCA_002778195.1. Taxonomy (NCBI): domain Eukaryota; kingdom Fungi; phylum Ascomycota; class Sordariomycetes; order Ophiostomatales; family Ophiostomataceae; genus Raffaelea; species Raffaelea ambrosiae. Next base: position 1,327,675 of record PCDI01000007.1, read on the forward strand.
AGGGAGTCGCAAAATACTATGTAAAACAAAAAATTAAAAAAGGAAAGAGCAGGGGGCGGCGCCAAAGAGGGCAGCAGCGCCAGAACACGCACGCAAGGGTGGCCGCTGCAGGTTCGTGGTGGGTGGTGAAGGGGCGGGATTGGTGTGGTAGCAACTATCAAGCGCTGGCCTTGCAGGAGACCCGTCTGCCAGCGAACGAGAAGGGCGAGAAGGGAAGCAGCGACCTGTGGAGAGGTGACGGGCTACGGCGCGCGGTCACGAAGGTCAGAGATGGAAAGAACCACCTCCCTGCACCTTCCCTTTGCTTGCCCGCACCTGGCCACCCACACCACACACCCACCCACACCCGCTGCAACCGTGGAGCTTCTGAAGTTCCTGCGGGCAGGAGCGATTGAAGTAGCCAACCGCCGCCAGCTCTCAAACAGGTCAAAGAGAAGCGCCACCGTGACGACGGTGGGGCCACACTGTACGCTGGCGCCGCCTGTCTTGCCTGTCAAAGCAGTAGGTAATTTATTGCGTTTATGTAGGGGCTTTTTTTGGTAGACCTTTTCTGTCCCCTTGCTGCGTGCAACTGACGTTGTGATGTTCCGAGAAAGAGCCCGGCATGAGCGCTTCCAGCTCTCTTTCCAACGGCCTTCGTATCTTGCCCCGTGGCACGGCCCAGAAGAGGTGCGCGCACTCGCAGCGTGCGTCGGTCTTTATCTACTCTGCTTCGAAGGTCCGGGCGTTAAGAGACGTCCAGAGAGTGGCCAGTTTGGTGCTTTAAGCATGCTTCTAGCTAAAAGGTACTTGCGCGCAACCTCGGCTAGAGGCAAGTTTGGTGGCAAAGCAGGGTCCTGGCCAAGTCGCTATCGTCTCTTTCGCCCCAAAGAGGGGAGCGCTGTAACACTGTGCGGCTACGGTGTCCGGAAAGAGCTTTACTATGCAGTGGGGTGGTTGGGAAAGAGCGACTGTGGGCTTTCCACCTGGGGTTTGAATAGTGAAAGTGGCTTCCTTTTGTATTATGGCACTCTTAATACGGTGGTGTATCTTACCGTGTATTACACTATTACTATATATATTAGACGCCCCAAGCTCGCCTCACGCTTTCGAGGCCATGCTTTTATGGCTCTGTGCGTTTCCGGGTAGCGGCTAGTTGCCACGCAGCATCCACAAGGTACAAAGCAGTGATCCTCTTCACCATGCACGAGTATTATGTCCAGGAAGAGCATGGGTCGGGGTCCTGTCCTGGTGTTGCCCCTGTCAGGCAGGAAGCAGGAAATCTTGGTTCGGGCGGACCTGGCCAGGAACCAAAGTGAGGGATATGAGATGAACAAGACAACAGAGAGAAAGCACAAGAACGAAACACAGGAAAAACTCTCAGGAACAATGCGCAAGGCCAGTCTTTTTAGCCCTGCATGCTGCAGGTGCAGATGCACTTCTGCACCCACTTCTGCACGCGCCTCTGGAACCATTCTCTGTTCGCCTCTTTTTGGCGTTTGCCTCTGGCTTAGTTTGCTTGGCCGGTCTCTTTTTGGCGGGTGCTCTTTGTTTTTCCTTGCCGTGCTTTCTTTGTTTCGGGGTCCTGCAGGATTGCCTGCTCGTTTTGGTGTTCGCTGCCACGGCGGCAGATGGGGCCGATAAGGCGGAACAAGACGCAAGACAAGGCCGTGGGAGAAGCGAGACATCCAGCCAGGCCCTTGGGAATAGGCTTCCCGACGATGATATAACGGACGTTGGTTGACCAAATAAAAAGAGTCCACTTAGCTACAAAGTAGACATAGCATCTGCAAGCACTAAAAAAGGGCAGAGACTAAAGAGCTAAAATACTGGACGACAGGAAAACTAATAGGAGGAGCACTAGAGAGAAAGCCCTACAGGAGCCAGAATGCAAAGTACATACTCGTAGTATCTTGCGTAGTCTTCCTCTGTCCCAGCCTCGTTTTGGCAAAATGCTACATAGTACTTGCTTTAGCCAACACCGGAGAATCGATAGTTAGTAGGCATAGGACACCCACATGCCACACACACGCGCGCACACGCAATCTTTGGAGAATGGCATATCTGACAAGTCTGACATTCAGGAATTTGACAGGCGCCCCCAGCGTATTTCAATTTCTGCAACCTGCAAGCGACACTCGTACGGGCAATGCGTCGTGCCCGTCCCCATTGGTCAAAAGTCAAAGCACACATTGTCTGAGCAAAAAAAAAAAAAAAAAAGGATGACAGCCGTTGGCTCGACGTTTTTGTGCTAATATTCGTACCCGCACGCTCTACTCGTAGGCGCTCAGCGACGACAGTGGGGGCCGACGGATCCTTCACTTCTTGCTGTCATATTTGAGCAGCGCCAGGACGCTTGGGGGGTGCTTCAGGACGCTCCGGGACACTCTGGAAGAGACGCCCCAGCGCTGTGAACTGGCTCGAGCGCCAGGACCCTTTTTTCCCGAGATTGCGACCTACGATACTGTGTGGCATCTGTCCCGGTAGTCGGTGACATCTGGTGGATATCTGGGCATCCCGTAGCTGTCTGGTGGGACATCTTGGGGTTCGGAAAGGCATCGTGGCATCGCCAAGCACTGGGTAGCCTTTTCCAATTTCAAGTACTCCCCCAAAGTGGTAACCAGGGCATCGATTACTGGCCGAAGACAAGCCGCATCGATGCTGTCCAATCTTACTACTATGTACTATGTGTGTGTGTGTGTGTGTGTGCCGGGCAGCAAGGAGGCCGGAAACTAGAACAAGCTCCGGCTGGCGATTGTCAACAGTTAGAAGACGCGCCATAAAAATGATCAATCAGGAAAACAGATGGGAAAGTCGTTTCCACTGGGAAACACTTTTCCTGTCTCCCAAAGCACGGGAAGCTAACACAGAAGCGGGAACCAGACACTGTGGACCTCCTAGACTGGCTGCCAAGCTACCGCTTGTATCTCGTGGTGTACGAGTACTATGTAATTCCACTTTGCTGGCGTAATGTCCAAGCTCAAAGAGATTCATTCAAAAAATAAAAAACGCCCCAAGAAACTGGATGGGCAACCTCGTTTTGTCCGCCGTTTCCGCCAGAAGCAGGGTTGGGTAAATGAAACGGCGGGAATATGAACAGGAAAAAAAAACTTTCTAGAACAAAAAGAAAAGAGAATGGTGTGATTGGAAATAAGTAAAATCAAAGTGTTCATTTTACTTTTCAGGGGGAGTGTGGAAGCTTTGACAGGCTGAGATTACGCTACAACATTTGGTGTAAGTCAAAAAATCCAGTCGCAGAAACGGACACTGAAAAAATATGAAGAAAGGAAACTCCGGAATACACAGAAGAAGCGACGGGCTCGTCTTTGTAAGATATCACGTAACGCGCCCTTATCCTGGCCTCTTTGACTTTTCCTGTTTTCCTCGTCCAACTTTGGCAACAGGGTACAAGGTACTATGGCAGATACTCGGAATCAAGGTGCAATCCTCTGCCCTAGTTACACTGCTGTCGAGCAATCCAAGCAACAGCCTTGCAGGACCACACAGAGAGAGATAAGCAGGGTACCCCCCTGGCTGCAGAAGGAAGGGAAGCCAAAACACACTAAAAACGACACCTCGAAGGGGGGGGGCGGTTGTGCGTTTGTGTGTGTGGGCTCGGTCTACGAGTCTTTGGTTCGGCGACGACGGGCAAGGGAAGAGGAAGAGGGGGATGAGAGGGAAGCAGGGGAGCCACGAGAAAGGGAGGCATGGAGTAGCAGGGGGTGTTTGGTGTGCCTGCCACTTGGTGTGTTTGATCTGTTTGGTCTGTTTGCTCAACCTTGATTCTATCCGCGTGTTTGGCTGTTGCGCAGCAGAGGCCAGCCTGTTCCCAATGCGGCGTAGAACCTTGTCTGAACGAAGCAGGTGAAACGGCACCGCACCATGCGCCCCCCCTTTGTGGAGGGTATGAGCGACAAACTGTTCTTTGCCGTGCAATCGTCCAGAGACTACTATCACAGGCAAGCCAAGAAAAACCCACCTCACCAACAGCCCGGCCAAAGAAGATAATTGATCAGCGCAAAGAGAAGGAAAAGAGAAGAAGACGTTTTGTGTTGTTGGTCCCAAGGAAAGAAAAGCGACAAAAGGGGGGGAAAAAAGCTTGACGGGCATGCCGCGCATGACGCTTTCGGCACGACGCGTGGGGGAAAAGATCGAAATACTACGAGTATGAATAATATGGGACCAGAGAATATGAGCCGGGGGGGACAGCCAGCTAGAAGACACCGTGAAGAACGTGGAACGGAACGAAGGGTAAGGGAGTACTACCATGCATGTAGACACTCGTTCCAAGGCTTCGTTGAGACCCACGTGGTTTTTGGATGACAACAATGTATTGCATCACAACGGGAAAGACGTGACCGAGGGCGTATCAGACGAGGAAAGATGCCGTAGACGCAAGGCCGGGCTGGGTCTGACCCTTTTCGGCCTGGCTTCAGGGCTCTCTGGCACCTATGCTCTTTGTTGGATGCTTGACAAATATGCTGCAGAGGCGTATCACAAAAAGTAAAATGAAGAACGCAGATTTTGCGGTATTATATCGTCGTAGCCTCGGCCAGGCCGAAGCCAGCACACCCTCCCTTGGGCGGTGCATTGCGTGACGACCCCCACGAGGCTGCTTCTATCCAGATGATCTTAGATGGACCGCTCGTTTTGGCCAGCTCTCGTCTTTCTGCGACCCTTGCGACATCTGTCCGCTTGTTTTTCTTCTTTGTATTTTCCGCAGCTCGTCGCTGCACGTGTTTTCGGTGTCGGTCTCCACCAGCTCAATGTGCACACCGAAACAGCATCGTCGGCAGACTCTTCTGGTCTCTTTTTTCTACTTGGATTCTTCTTTGGAGTCTTCCTTGGCTGCTTCCTTGGCTTTGTCTTCAGGCTTGTCCTCTGGTTTGTTTTCGTCTCCCGACTCGTCGTCTTCACCTTCAACCAGCACTCGTCGGCCCTTGACGTTCTTTTCCACTTCCGGTACGAGGCTCTCCAGTAGTGTCTGGTCCCTGTAACGGATGTTAGAAATGTACATGGCAGAGATTAGGACGCTGAAATTCAAGAGGCATTGAAAGCCACAAAAAGAGAACGGAGTATGTGAACAGGGGATTCGAAAGCCGGAAGCCGAGTCAACAGATGCCCCCCCATGAAACCCAGAATGACGGAAGACACGGACTCCGGACAGGAGGCATGATTCGGAGCAGACATGATTCTCGGAAATAGGATCTGAAAGGATGTGGCAGCGCCATCTGAAATCAAGATTGCCGGTTGTCACGAATCCTCTTCCTCATTCTCATAGTAGGATTGTGACAGCTGAAAGGAACACGAGCATGAGGATGAGGACGAGGATGCAGCATGGAAATGCAAGATTCACATGCAGAACACCGAGCGCTGAATACTGGGCAGAATAGTGATCACCAGCACTACTGGTAATTTGAAAAAAAAAAAAGACTAAACGAAATCGTAGAACTTACCTTCCAACCAGTGTCACTGTGTTCCGTTTCTGCTCCCACCGCGGATAGCTCCCGACCTTGACACCCTTCGGCTCCACTCGCGCTGCCAGCTCCGTCAGGTATGGCGCCACCACGCTCTCCGGCAGCGGCGTCGAGATCAGCACCCGCACGATACCCTCGCCGTTCGCCTGCAGCCGTGGGAGAAGGCGCGGCTTGAGCGCGTCGAGGAGCATTTCGACTACAAGGTTAGCACGTGTCGGTGGTGGACAACCAGACTTTGGGAATTCAGAGATTGGATGCCCATGTACAGATTCATCGACTTCTCCCACTTACACAGTCGTGGCACGCCCGGCAGAATGTGCACGTTGCCGTTCACCACACACACGGGCACCCACAGCTCTTCCCGCGGGAAGATGAACTGCTCCTCGGCCGGCACCGCGGGGTCTGTCGGCAGCTCGACCATGCGCAGACGCGCTCGCAGCGCAGGCGAGTCCACGTCCCAATCCACGACGGGCTCACCCGGCCGGGGCGGCCGCGCCAGGGCACGCATGCGGCGGTAGGCCTCGTCGTAGAGCTTGATGGGGAGCCCAAAGGCCTTGGCGATGGACGGGTAGGTGATGTCATCGTGGCTGTGAGGGGACGAGACGTTAGAGATTCTCCCCAGGAGTAAAAGGCCAGGTGCACAGATCAAAACACCACACAGGGACCACAGGGATCACAGGGATCGCAGGGATCACAGCCACCACAGGGATCACATAGAGACCACGATCAACGTCTCTCTCTCTCGTTCCACTCACGTTGGCCCGATGCCTCCACTGCTGTGGTGTCAGTCAAAGTGAGACACTTCTGAGTAGTTGTAATTATTAGATTGAATTCCGCCACCCACCTCGTCACAACAAAATCATAGTTGGAGCTCATGCGCCGGACGGCCTCGATGATCTGGCTCTCGTCATCCTCAATGACTTCGATTCGTTTCAGAGCCTACAGACATGATCGTGTGACCCATGGGGACACCAGCAGTTAGCCAGCCACCTACCCACCGCGTAGGGACGTCATCCCCCCCTTTTCTCGGTGATGCAGAGACATACAATTCCTAACGAGAAGCAAAATTTGGCCACATAGGCTGAATTGGTCTTTTTGCGTAAGACAGAAAGGTCAGCTTGGCATACTCTCTGAAATGAGGAATAAAGGGGGAACAGAAAAGGGTGGAAAGTCTCACATCTTTGGTCTACATTGGATTGTCCATATGAAATTGATTGGTCAGCCAGAGTTGTGTCTCTCGCGTGTGTTGCAACTTTGCAAGATAGAGAAACAGAGCACAGAAGAAGATTCCTCTGCTGGTTGGGCACAAAAAGAGGGAACGCATGCCTTGCCACCGAGCACTTCGTCTCCGATAATGAGACAGGCCGCCGTGTGGATCGGCTTGGTCGCATTGCGGGCGGCCATGATGGTCCGGCTGGCTGGCAAAGACGACCGGAGCAGCGAAGACGCAGGAGAAGACGATGCTGCGGAAAGAACAGAAGACGGCGGCCCAGACAGGTGACGGAAGATCTGGGCGATACGCAACGACATGGGGAGCAAGGGAGAGCAGAGCGAATCGAAAGAGTTTCGAGCAGGATTGTCACGGGAAAGCCTTTTTTTTTATAATTATGAATGGCGAAACCGGCCCAGAAAGTGAGGAGCCGGGAAATCTCCCCCCCCCCAAAGCACGAATTGCGGGAATCGACCAAAATCCCCAAGCGGCCCGGAACCCCGGCAAAACAGAGCCTCTTTTGTACTCGTAGAGGTGAACTCGCTGGCTTTAGCGGGCGGGAATGAAAAGAACCGCTTCAGGCACCACCTGTCTGGCTCTCCCCAACCTATAACGTCACCGCTGGCAGGAGCTGTTTTTAGCGGGAAGGGGCTCGGCCGGCATTTCCCCGCCCCCGCGGCAGTGCGAAAAGGGTCCCTCTTGCCTTTTGGCAAGTAGCCAGCTTCGTTTCCTAACGTCAGCAAGGCAGCCAACACCACGCTCTTGACAACGACCGACACTAGGGAGGCAAGACTTGAGAATCCACTCGTGGTTTTCTTTGGGGTTGAGAACACGGACACATTTGATACACTGCACTTCCCACTCACAGAGCGCCTCTTCCATACGGACCAGCCAGCATCGACCATGGTAAGCTCTGTCCAGTCCGAGCCAGCTTCACACGTTTTTCCTGCTATGTTTCTTGGGGGGGATAGTGGTCCCGTTACACTCTGCTAACACCCTCCCCCCAGGCATCAGAATCTAGACTCTACACCTTCTCCCAGGAGACCAAAGACCAGCTGCGCAAGTTCCGTCTGGGCACCTCGCGGTCCAGCACACCCCAGGCTGTGATCTGTACGTGACACACCCCTGCCAAAGCGTTGTATGCAGCTTCCCTGCTGTTGTCCGACCCTATTCTCTTACCATCTTGTACCTTTTCTAGACTTCATCGACAAGACCACCAAGGAGATCCGCCAGGATGAGGAAAAGACCGTGTACAAGAGCCTCGACGAGATCGCCGACGACCTGCCCGACAACTCGCCGCGCTTTGTTCTTCTGAGCTATCCCATGACATTGGTCCGTTTTTGCCGTTGCTTCCTTGTCTGGCACCTTGTGTGCCAGCGTGCCTACTCCTATCTTTGCTGCACCTTCGCGTGCTAACTCACCTACTCCTGTCTTTCTTGTCTGACACCCATCCGTGCTGACCGACGTTCTAGGCCTCCGGTCGCATGTCTGTCCCCTACGTCCTCCTCTACTACCTCCCCATCACGACCAACAGCGAGATGCGCATGCTCTACGCCGGCGCCAAGGAGCTGATGCGCAACACCAGCGAAGTCGGCAAGGTGCTGGATCTGGAGTCGGCCGAGGACTTGGAGGAACTGCCCGAGAGATTAGGCGCGGAGCACTAAGGGGAAAGGAGAAGACTGCTCTGTTGCCGTTGTCCATTGTCGTCGCTGTTTCTCTCTGTTCTTGGATCTTGGGATATCCTCGGTGTTTGCTTGGGTTGGCGCTGGTCTTTTGAGCACGTCGGTTTGTTTTTTTTTCTGCGCGAGGCTGTCACGGTGTGGTAGACAAGACTATTCGTGATGCCATACTGAAAAAAAATACTTGGCTAGGTTTACTTGCAGGAACGTCATAACGGGAAACTGAAAAAAAAAGCTCCGTGTCTGCTCCGTCGCTACTTTTTTGCATGCAAAAAATCGTCTACATGCATTAGTCTTTCTTGTGTATATGCCGTGTCTAGAGCGTGCTAACTGTACAAGATTCGGGGTGGTGGGGGGTATATAGCTCTCTCTCTCTCTCTCTGTCTCTTTCATCTCTCTCTCCAGCTTACTCTTCCTGTCACCTGCTGCTCATTGCATCATCTTCGCTGTTCTCCTCCTCATCCTCCTCGTCGTTCCACTCCTCTGGCAGCAGCAGGTCCGCATCCAGCCCCAGCTCCTCGCCCAGCGCCCGCACCACCCGCCGCAGCGACGCACACGTCGGGCTGTCCGGGTAGTTGTCAAAGAAGCTCTCGCCGTAGTCGCAGGCTAGGCCGATGCGCGGGTCCAGCGGCACCGCGCCCAGGAACGGGACGCCCATCTCCTTGGCCAGCGCCGCGCCGCCGCCCGTCGTCGCGCGGAAGATCTGGCTCTCGTGCTTGCACTTGGGGCACACGAACCCGCTCATGTTCTCGACCAGGCCCAGCACGCGGATGCCGGCCTTGCGGCAGAAGTCAATCTCCTTGCGCACGTCCAGCAGCGCGACCTCCTGCGGCGTGGTCACCATGACGGCGCCGTCGATGCCGCTCTGCTGCAGGAACGTGTTGACGCTGAGGTGCTCGTCGCTGGTGCCGGGCGGCGTGTCGACCAGCAAGAAGTCGAGCTCGCCCCACTCGACGTCCTTGAGGAACTGCTTGATCAGCCCGTTCTTCTTGGGTCCGCGCCAGATGATGGCGTCGTCGCGGTTGGGCAGCATGAACTGGATGCTCATCACGCCGAGGTTGTCGGCCACCCACACGGGCGACCAGCCAGCGCTGCTCACGTGGATCGTCTCCTCCTCCACACCCATCATCTTGGGAATGCTGGGCCCGCAAATGTCCGTGTCCATGATGCCGACATTGCTGTCCGGGTTGGCCGAGAAGGCATGGGCCAACAAGGTCGTGAATGTGCTCTGGAGAGGAAGAAAAAAAAAAAAAGGGTGAGCAACCTGTACATGCTGTTCTCCTCTTCCCTTCTTATATCATCTTCCACAATCCCGGAAAATCTCACCTTTCCTACTCCTCCCTTGCCACTCAGGACAAGAATCTTGTGCTTGACATTCTCCAGCCGTGCCGTGATCAGTGGTATGTCAGGGTCGGGGCCTTTTGGCGCGGATGCGCATATTTGCTGGTTGGGGCAGCCGGCACAGGAGTCGGCATTGCCTGCCTGCTCGGACTCGGGGCCTGGGCAGTGCTCTGGTTCGGGGGCGCGCAGTTGTGGCTTCGACTTCAGCGGGTTGGCTAGGACATCGGCCACTTCTTCCGGCAATTCCAACGCCGGCGCCATTGTGCTGGTGTCGTCTCTGGCGTCTCTTCCCTGTCTTCTCTCTATCTCTCTCCCTACTCTTTGCCTGTATATGTAACGATTCTTGCAGGCTTTGGTTGTTGTCGAGAAACGGTGCGTTTGGGTCGTTGGGAGGCTGCGGTGGTGAGTGACTGGCAAGTGGCGAACAAAATATATGTCTCCAGAATGATTGGAAATTGGAAATACTAGGAGCGAGAGCCGTTCGTCGGCGCCGCCCCGCTGACGTATCCATCGAGGTTTTTTTAGCTTATCTTATCGCACCTCCCCTCCACAGCGACAGGTGAACCCTCACCCCACACAAGGCCACAGAGCTACACCACAAGAGCACATAGTTTGGAAATGGATTGTGCAGCGTGTCCAATTGAGCGGCATCGTGAATGGTGTTGGACAAAACGTATGTTCAACTGTCACATGTATGGACAGAACAGGCTGCAGTGATATGGCCTGCCGGAGGATCGTGAAAGAAACAGCGAGGTCTATGGCGAGCTGCATATCGGATAATCCTCGGCGCTAAAGTGTATTACGAGAGCAGCTCATGAGGAAGCGGAGGCATCGTGAAGCAGGGCTGGATATAATAAAGACGTAAATACGAGCTCTTGTGCCACAAACGACGGGAGTCCCAAACTCCAAGAGTGATGCCACTGGCCCGAAGTGAAACCCAATTGCTTCTCAGCGCTGTGGCTTTTATGAAGACCACAGAGGTCACGTTATATCGTGTCTTGTTCCATTTCCAGACCACGTTGGACCATTCTTTCTTCGATTCCGAAACCGTCCATTGCTCCCCCCAGTCTCAACAATGGCCCCAGCTCTCGAACCAGCAGATGTCAGGAACACGCTGCAGGATCTCTCCGGCCTGGCCATCAAGCCAGGCGAGAACCCATACAAGGCCCTGATTGATGCCTGTGACAACGATCCAGTGAGTTGGCTAGTTGGCCAGTCCATCTTTCTGGTCAGCTACTCTGTCTCTAACACCCTCTTTCTTCTCTTCTCCCCCCAGGCCAAGATTCAAGCTCTCTATGAAACTCACCGTACGGCCCGCAACGCCCAGCAGCGCGCCAAATTCCTCGACCCGGGCTTCACCGAGGTCATCACCGACCCCATCCTGCTGCGGCTGGAGCACCCCAGCATCGACCCGACATTTGCGGATGAGCGCCACGGACTCGTCTTCTGGGCCCGCCCGCCCCAGCACGTCCTCCGTCTCGCCAGCTATCTGCAGTCCCGTCTCCAGGAGGCCGCACCGCACATCTGGCTCATGCCCCTGCAATGCATGCACATGACCGCTCTCGAAATCACCCACTCGCGCACGCCCGAGGAAGCCAACGCCTTCGTGCAGGCGATGAAGCATGGTGGACCAGCCGGCACCAACGGCATCGCTTCCCTGGTCAACTACCCTTACCGCCACCGCGCTCGCCTCGTCAAGCCGATGCTCTCGTACGACCTCATGGCGATTGCCCTCTCGTTTGTGCCCGCGGCCGGTAGCGAGCCCAGCACGTCGCCGGCTCCGGTGCCGCCGGGCACGGAAGTACTCCAAGGCGAAGGCTCCCAGGATGGCTCGCCCTTTACGTACCACCATCTTCGTCGAGACCTGTTCAACCTGGCCAGCGCCACCGGCATCGAGGTTGCCTCGCGGTACGTGGTGCCGAGTGCACACATCACTTTGGGCCGATTTCTCGAGCAGACGGACCACGCGACGCCGGCAGCCCGGCAGGCGTGGGTAAATAAGCTGGACGAGATCAACGCCTGGCTGCAACAAAACGTGTGGGACGCCACCTGGACGCCACCGGCAGGCCAGGCACCGGCCGAGCCGAGCCAGCGTTTTGTGGGCGAGTGGGTGGTCGGGCAGGAGCGGGGACTGGATGCGCGGACGGGGGCGCTGTGGTACGGCGGCGGGCGGTCGGTGATGGTGGGTGAAGGGTTTTAAAGAGGGGGTAGAAGGAGGAAAATTATGATGGCAAATCGTCCAGGAGAGTGAGTAGTTATCTCCTTAGGGAGGAACCTGTTGAGAATATACAGCCAAATCCGAGAACCCACCAATCTTCGCTCATTAGAAAAGCCAGAGATATACCAGAGATATAACCCTATAGACACACAGATGCAGATACACGAGACAGCAATATGAGACCCATGATTCAAGCATCGGCTTTGCTTTGGCAATATGAGGCTGCGATTTCTCCTGTTCTCGCGGTGCACTGCGTGACGTATGTAACTTAGACAGCAACACTGTCGGGGACGCTTGCAAAAGTCCATTTCACGACGACAAAAGAGTCTAGGAGGCCGCAACATAGTTACACTATGTAAGCGTACTGAGCAAGAGAACAATGTGGTGACAGAAAGGAGGAAGAAAACACACTCTCAAGAGAATATCTCTCAAATTTTTTATGTTTTTTGTTGTTTTTATTTTGTCCCTTCCTCCAGTCCCAAGTTCCGGTTTTTTTCTTTGTCACTTAGTTTCCTCTCTCTCTCTCTCCCCTTGTGCATACATATTATATATACGCACATGCGCGCACTAAACTAACACATTTTGATAGCAAAAATATGTTGCCGGTTTTGGGTTCCCAAGTGCCTTTCCCTTTTTTCCCTTTCTTCTCCCCTTGCCGCCGGAAAACAAACAAAAAAGCAGAAAAAATAAATGAAGAGATGGTGGACAGAAGAAAAGCAGAAAAAAGAACAGCAACCGGGTCGTTTGTAGAAATAACCCCGTGCCGGTACCGCTCGGGTTTCGAAATCGCCTTTCTCCTTCGAGCTGTGGGCAGATACACACAAGAGTGTGGATCGGTTGGTCCTTTTTCGTTTTCTTTGTTGAGGTTGAGGGGGTCGTGAACGGTCGAAACAAGCAAGTCGAGAATGACGGGGGCAACGTGCTTAGAAAACAAGAGCAGCGCCCTTGGTCTTCTTGTCACCACTGGGAAGGAGTTAGCGGAGACGTCACGAGAGGAGGAAGCATGGCGGTCATAGGGAAGTCGGGAGGCCGTGAATCAGGTGAAACAGAAACTCGGCAGGGGAGTCCCCCGACACAATCCTAGAAGCCAGGGACAGGACATACCCAAGCTCGAAGTGCTTCGTCCGCTTCAGAGGCAGCTGCTTCTTTGCCTTGCAGACGGTGCACTCCAGACGCAGCACGATCTTCTTCGTGGTCTTGGCCTTCTTGTGGAAAATCTGCTTTGTCTGACCACCATAACCGGACTGCTTGCGGTCGTAACGACGCTTTCCCTGAGCGAACAGAGAGGCCTTGCCCGTCTTGTACTGGGTGACCTTGTCTGTAGGCGGTTGTTAGCATTTCGTCTTTGTCGTCGCCGTCCTGCATTCGAAGGAACTGTATCTTCTTGTCGTCAAACTGCCACGGTTGTCCCTGCTGTGTCTGTTTCCCGCTGGGTTATCTCCTTCTCCCTCTCCTTTGTCGTCTCGTCGCCGCACCGTTGTTTATCAATGCGGAGGTCCGGGTTCGTTCATCATTTTCCTCCCCTTGTGTCGACTCGTTCCACCTCGTTCCTTTCACACCTCCTCCATCCACACAGATCAAGACAACCGCGGCGCATTCGACCTTCGTTTCTGTTCTCGGGAAGGATTGTTTGGCAATACGTACGGTTTGTGTGCTTGCGGCAGTCCTTGCCCTTGCCTATAACATGTCAGTATTCCATCCTTGAAAGAGTCGTGTCCATGTCGTCGGAAAGAAGTTTCTTTGCCGCCTGCCGGTTCCGTCGGCAGAAAAAAATCGCTATTTCGTTCCGGAGGAATCCATGCAGGAAGGGCTAAAACGTACAGTAGGTCTTTCTCGTCTCTGTATCGATGGGTTAGCATTTCGGTTCCTTTCCATCGTGTACACTTCATGCACACTCTTGGTCCTTGAAAGGTAGCCCTCTCCTCTCGTTCAATCCCGTCGGGGTTCTACTCACTCGGAATGTTGACCATCTTGGCGGTGTTGCTGGCGATGCCGTTTGTCGTGAAATGGAGGGTTATTGGGGGGGAGGTGAAAAAGGTTGTGAAAATTCGCAGATCAAAGAGAACGCGGATTTAGTTTGGGGCACCTAATTTTTTGGCAAAAATTGTGTGCGCCCGCCAAAAATTGTGAAAATTGGGACTAGGTGTGTGGCGCACGCGGGGCAGCCACAAAGATCATGTGATATTTATGGAGTCGTAAGGAGCTTAGGTGTGTGCACGTGGTTGGAAGAGGGTACATTATTACTAAGCTTGATTACATACTTTCACTCCGCCCTAACGCCCGTCCCGAAAAACACATCCCTTCCTGGTAGCTAGAGCCGGCTGTCAGACGAAACTAACACTAAGAATGAGGGAGACAGAGGCAGAGAAAGAGATTAAGGACTTCTCACCTCCATCCAGTCGCCCATGTCCGTGGTGTTTTCCAGCATCAGATCCTCTAGGCCAATGTTATCCGTGGGCAAAGGAGCCGACGCCGTCAAGAAGTTGGTACTGAAGCCTGGCGTGGAAGGGAAGTTGATAATGCAGTCTGAGAGAGAGATATCAGTATGAAAATATGGTACGAGCCGTTGCCTGTCGGCTCTCTGGTGCATTGGATTCCTGTTTACCTTGGTATGCGTCCCACATGACCTGTCCAAAGGGCATGGGGGCGTCCATGGGCGTGGCCAATGTCGGCGCGGCCGCAGAAGAAGCAGGCGTGTTGTTCGTGGCGTAGGTGGTGGTGGTGGTTGGGATCGTGCTGGCCGTATGGGCTGCCGAGACGGTGGTCCTCATAGGCGTGGTGTCCGTGTTTGTCGCCGTCGCGATGTTGTCTGATAGTTCGCTGCTGCCGCTGCCGCCCATCTTCGGCCCGCCTGCTGCTTGTGCCGCACCCATACTCTCCCTCCACCCCGGCAGACCCAGCACCCGGCTCAGATGGTCCACCGCCAGCCGCGCCTCGCGCGACGCCTCACTAGACTTCAGCCACAGCGGGTACGTGTTGCGCAGGAGGGTATAGATTTTGGCATTGGTTGCGTCCCCCATCGACACCTGGTCGGCATTTTCCTTTTGGCTCGCCACCAGCTGCAGGTAGTAGCACAGCGTCCCCATGCCCAGCAGCCAGACGAACTGCTGCAGCGACCGCACGACCATCCAGCGCAGCGGGAAGAGAAGTCCGTCCGGGTGGGCCGTCTCGTCGTGGACGAGGCGTTGGAATTCCACGATTTCCATGGCAGACTCGACGGAGACCCGGCGGGAGTAGCTGTATTGGGGGTTGGATGCGTAGGCCGGCGCCAGATAGCGGCGGTGCAGCCAGATACGCATGCGACAGAAGGCCAGGTGCAGGGGGATGCGCTGCATGACAATGTTGGGCGGCAGCATAAACGCCTGGCTGAGCGGCTGCCAGCGGAGGATGGGCGGCAGCGAGGCGGCGGCCTCGTCGAGGGTGCGGTCGAGAGCCATGATTTGGGAGTACGGGGGGGCGCCTAGATGCGCCCCAGACGCAGAAGGGATAGAAGGGGGGTCTGACGGGGTGGGCGAGGGACCAGGCGACACTGGTGTCGTTCTGTGATGCTGCTGTTGCTGCTGAGAGCTGGAGTCTGGTTGCTGCTGCCTCCCGACCGAGGAGGCGGACGAGTTCAGCCTCGTATCTGCCAACAGATCCGCGATCAGACTGCTGATCCCGTCGATGCGGTTCTTGGCCAGTATATACAGCACGGGCGTGATCTCGGTCTCGGGCCGGGACGGCGGCAACTCGGTACAGTTCTCGTCAAAGTCGGCATCCAACAAGTTGCGCGGCTCAGCGGTGTCGCACTGGTGTAGGCGGCAGAGGCGCGGGAAGCCCATCTGGCTGGACAGGCGAAGGTCCATCTGGAGAATGGTGACCCAGATGCGTCGCCGCATCTCGGCAGAAAAGGGCGAGAGGCGGCCGGGCTGCCCAGCCGACGACCTTGGGCTCCTCGCAAAGTTGGACGCATCGCGGTGGTACCCCATGCTCAGAGCCAGCTGCACCGTCACGCCCAACACTAGCCACACGCCGATGTCGGCATCCTTGGACAGAAGCATCTCGAGGGAAATGTAATTGATCAGCGCGGGCAGGACGTGCTCGCCGCCACGGGTGTAGCGGCCCAGGACCAGGCACTGGACGGTGCGATCACGGAAGATGTGAACGGGGGCTGTTGGGGTGTTTGTGGAGACGCCTTCGGTCTTCACCTGGTCATCCATCAGCTTCAGGAACTGCATCGCCAGTGCCAGGATACCGAATAGCAAGGCGAGCCACAAGTAGGATGTCGACTCTGGATCCTGCCAAAACGCTTCGTACTGTGGGGTTGGGGGTGTTAGTGGTAATCGCTGTTACACCCAGGAAGCGCGCAAGGGGAAGACACATACCTCTCGCAGAAACTGCCCCGAGTGCAGCACCGGAATAGGCGCCGCATTCTGGGCGTGAAAGTAGCTGGCCACCAGGCGATCCACCGAGCGACGGTCGGGAATGGAGGCGAGGATCTCGGCGCGGGTCGCGGAAACGGGCTCGTACAGAAGACGAGGGGCGGCGGTGGTGGTTGGTGGAGGCGAAGGCGGCAGCACTGGTGCTGGCAGTTGCATTTCCTGGTCGCTGACAGTCATGTCTGGCCCGCCCGATGCCGCCTGCTGTGCCTCGGCCTCCAGCTCCTCCTCATAGTGATCCCTCAGCTCGGCGATGCTGTCGAGGATGGCTGCCCAGTGGCCGCTGCCGACATAGTTGCCGCCGTGGGCTTGAGGGCGCATGCTGGCCTGATCGGACAGTGCCGGCGACGGTGGCTCGGGTGAAGCGCTGGCATTGTTGCCGGCATTGGGGCTGGCATGGTAATGGGGGGCGGAGGAGGATGTCGTAAGGAGGAAGGAGGGCGGCCGGGCGGGGACGTGAGTGTTGGCGGCGGTGGCCGTAGCAGCAGCAGCAGCAGTTGCATCTGCACATCGTGCTTGAGCCTGCGTGGAAGGAACAGGCGCGTCTGGGCAACCACCGCCAGCGCCACTCGTCGTCTGTGGCTGGCCCCGCTGCTGCTCCATCAACGTCCGCACCAGGGTCTCCAGCTCCTGGATGCGGTCGCCGACGCCGATCCGTGTCCGGCGTGGCTTGCTGGCCATGTACGTGCAGGTGAGGCTGATGCCTTTGCTGGTGCAGGTAGAACATGGCAGCTGGCGGTCGCAGCGTACTCTGTGGTGTGCTCCAGGTCAGTTTTGCAGCACTGCAGAAGTGATCCAGGCAGGCAGGTAGGAGTTCAGACACAGGGCATGGGAGGGTAGGTCTGGAACAGCGCGGGGCACAGCGCGACCTACTTCCTTGTTCGGCAAAATGTGCAGGAGAGCATGGGCCTTTCTCTGCGACGGTCCCTGATATTGTGACCAGCGGGGGAGAAATTCTCTGCTATGGGTGTTGTCGCAGACGTATTGGGCTCGCACACCGGTGGCGGAGCAAAAAGAAGCGGCGGCCCGTCTGTGATGGTGACAGTGGTGTCCATTGCTGTTGTTGTTCTTGGCGTGCTGCGTAAACTGTGTCTGCATGACCTCTCGCGCTCTATGATTGCGCCGAGTGTGTCTGTGACTGAAATGAGAAAAATGGGTGTCTCTCCCGTGGGCAAGAGACAGAAACGTATGAACGGCGCAGTCGACGGAGACATCGACGGAGCAACTTTCATAAAAGCGGGGCCAATGACGGAGCTTGTTGCGATATGCTGACAAGGCCGGCCACAGGGCTTCGCGCAGCCTCACTTACACGGAGCTGCATGGTGGCTCGGGGAAACAATCCCGGCGTAAGCATCGCTCCACTGAGATGTCACTTCTGTTTCTCTCATTTGTTCCGTTCTCCGTCATGGACAACAATATAAAACAAATTGCCAAGGCCGGGCTTGTTGAACATCTGGGAATGCAAGACTCCATCTCCTCCTATTCCGTCCCGACTTGCTGGTTTTTTCTTGGCACAAGCAGTGCTTTCACTGTCCAATACCTACTATTCATCATATTGTAGGCACATGTGCATACACGCATCCAGCAATATGACCACCACCCCAGACGTCGAAAAGGCCCCCATCCCGGGTAACGACCAAGGCGCACCAGATGCTGCTGCGGGGGACACAAACCTCGTCTCTTGGGACGGCCCTGACGACCCAGCCAACCCGCGCAACTGGTCCCGCGCCTACAAGATGGCCAACATTGGCCTCATCAGCGCATCCGTGCTGTCCGTCAACCTGGCCACCACCATGTTCGCACCGGGCGCCAACGTCATGCAGGCCGAGTTCGGCTTCACCAACGACACCGTCGAGATCCTCACCATCACCATCGCCTCGCTCGGCTTTGCCCTCGGCCAGCTGTTTATCGGCCCCCTGTCCGAGGTGTTCGGCCGCCTCCCCATCTACCGCGTCAGCTCGGTGTTTTACCTGGGATTCACCGCCGGCTGTGCCCGCAGTAACCACGTTGCCGAGTTTCTAGTGTTTCGGCTCCTGACAGGCGTCTCCGCCTCCTGCTACATGACCACGGGCGGCGGCACCGTGGCTGATCTGCTGCCGAAGGAAGAGCGTGGCACGGCCATGGCGCTGTTCACCGCAGGACCCATCTTCGGTCCTGTCGTCGGCCCCATCGTCGGCGGCTTCGTTACCCAGCACTTGAGCTGGCGCTGGACGTTTTACCTGATTCTCATGCTGGCCGGGGCTGTATTTTCGCTGTCATTTGTCGTTATGCGCGAGACAAGCGCCGTCGTCCTGCTCAAGGCCAAGGCCGCGCGTCTGCAAAAGGAGACCGGCAACCCCAACTGGCGCGCGGCCGGCGACGCCCAGGTGCCCGTGCGGCAACTCCTCCGCCACGCCATCGTGCGGCCCGCCAAGTTTTTGGCCAAGTCGCCCATTGTCCTACTGATGGCCCTGTATCTGGGCCTCCTCTTCGGCACCGTTATGCTGCTCTTTGCCACCTTTCCCCTTGTCTACGAGGAGACCTACCATTGGAGCACCGGCGTGTCGGGCCTGGCGTATATTGGTGTCGGCGTCGGCGCCGCCTTGGGCGTGTTCCTCTTTGCCAAGTTCAGCGACCAACAGGTGCGCGGTAAGGACGCCGGGACGACCGGCATCTACCGACCGGAGCGGCGGCTCATCCTCATGATGTATGTGTCGCCGCTGATGCCTATCACCATGTTCGTGTATGGCTGGACTACGTACTACAAGGTGCATTGGATCGTGCCCATCATTGCGACGGCCGTTGGAAGCCCCGGTATGGTTGTCACCACATCGGGCTCGCAGACGTACATGATTGACATATTTGGGCCACAAGCTGCCGCCTCGGCGCTTGGGGCAGTCACACTGCTGCGCAACTTGGCCGGCTCCTTCCTGCCACTGTGTGCGGCGTCGCTGTACCAGAATCTTGGTTTCGGCTGGGGCAACAGCCTGTTGGCCTTTGTCACGTTGAGCTTTGCGCCGCTGCCGTTTGTGCTGTATTGGAAGGGGGCCTGGCTGCGAGAGAGGTTTCCGGTGGAGGCATAATCTGTACTTGCTTGAGGCTCTTGTGTTGTTGAAGTTGGGGGTTTCAAGGAGTCACTTTGATGCGGATCTATCGGGCTGACTCAATTTACATAGCAAGTAATGTTAGTTAGTATCACTGAATAGAGACTATGACAAGAAATACCGGCCCGTTTCGTATGACTGTATGATCACGTGCCTTTGCTGCCTACTGTTTTTCTGGGATTTTTTTTTGCCCCGCGGCGTCGCACACAAATCGACCCTTAGAACCCCACAGTACTTGGCTATGGTCGCTTCCGCGTAAAAAAAAATTAGAGAGCCCGCCCGAAACCAGAACATCACGAATCAAAGTACCCCCTTCTCGCGAGACACCACCCACCATGAGACCCATTCTGTTATCCGGGCACGAGCGTGCCCTTACGCAAGTGAAGTACGTTTGATCCGGGAGAGAGTAGCCGCTTCCTTCTTGGGCTGGTTGATGCTGACCCCCCCTTTTTTTTTTGCTCGCTCTGCAGATACAACCGCGATGGCGACTTGATCTTCTCGGTTTCCAAGGATCAGCATATCTGCGCATGGTTCTCACACAACGGCGAGCGCCTGGGCACATATCACGGCCATCAGGGTGCCATCTGGACTGTCGACATTGACCCGACCACGACCATCATGGCCAGCGGCTCGGCCGACAACACCATCCGCCTTTGGGACGTCAAGTCGGGCAAGTGCCTCAAGACCTGGGATTTCCCCACCGCCGTCAAGCGCGTCGAGTTCAACGAAGACGGCACCAAGCTTCTGGGCGTTACCGAGAAGCGCATGGGTCATCTGGGCACCATTGTCGTGCTCGACATCAAGGTCGACGTCGAGGCTGAGCAGAGCGACGAGAAGGCGCTGACGATCGTCTGCGACGAGAGCAAGGCCACCGTCGCCGGCTGGAGCTACCTGTCCAAGTACATCATTGCCGGCCACGAGGACGGCTCTGTCTCTCAGTATGACGGCAAGGTAAGAAGGCCCTTGACCCTTTCCACTCTTTCTACTCTCTCCACCTTTTTATTTGTTGTACACGTGAAAGTCAACCATGTTAACACAAAAACAATTTATCAGACCGGCGACCTCATCTACAACGTTTCCGTGCACGAACTGAACATGCAGGTCACCGATCTCCAATGGTCGGCTGACCGGACGTACTTCATTACCGCCTCCAAGGACAAGACCGCGAAGCTGATTGCCGCCCGCGATCTCGATGTTATGAAGACATACCCCGCCGACACCCCCCTCAACAGCGCCTGCATCACGGTCAAGAAGGACTTTGTCATTCTCGGTGGTGGCCAGGCTGCCATGGAGGTGACGCAAACCGCCGCCCGCCAGGGCAAGTTCGAGGCTCGCTTCTACCACAAGGTCTTTGAGGACGAGATTGGCCGTGTGCGTGGCCACTTTGGTCCTTTGGTGAGTTCCCTCTGTTCAACCCGTTTTGTCTTCCGAACCTGTTCTCCCATGTGTTCCAAGGCCTGTTCTCTGGTGTCTTCCAACCTGCTGACCGTGCATCCATAGAACACCGTTGCACCAGACCCAACCGGCAAGAGCTACGCAAGTGGTGGTGAGGACGGCTACGTCCGTGTCCACCACTTCGACAAGGGTTACTTCGACTTTATGTACGAAGTTGAGCGGGAGCACGCAAACAAGCTGGCTTTGGGGCAATAGGCAGGGGCGTGGGTTTGGAGACGGACTGCATGTGAGCCGTTTGTGGCGTTCAAGGATTCCTTTTTTTGGTCATGGGCTTCCCAAAAAAAAAGCTATTATTTTTTTTTTTGTTGTTGTCATATATACTTCATGCTTTGCAATGGGAATCAAAACAAGCTCTTTCTATGGTACAATAAAAAGACAGAAATGTCGTTGCGTCGTTTGTCACTCACACCCTCTCGCTCACCCAAATCGCACCCCGGCAGCCGAGCCGGATCACGCCAGTCAGCAGCCAGTGCGGCTCGGCCTTCTTTGCGTCGTTCTCGACAGCGTGGTCCAGGTGCTCGAGCTCCTCGTCGCGGATGCGCCGCAGGGTTGAGATCAGTTGGGACAGCTCGGGCCCCACGTCGTAGCCTTCGGCCTCCCAACCGGAGACCATCTCGAGCAGTTCCCGGATCTGGCCGTTGTAGTGGGTGCCGATCTCCGTCTCCACGGCCTCCGTGCACGCCATGGCGGCCTCGCGACCCATTACGGCCGTCGACCAGCCGAGGGCGGACGCCATGACATACCACATCGGGTACAGTGCTGTGGGCCGCACGCGGTGCTTGGCAATCAGGTGGTTGAACGTGTTGAAGTGGCCGACCTCCTGGTCGTACATGTGCTTCATCAGCGGCCGCAGATGCGGCTCCTTGCGAATCACCACGGGCGTCTGGTGTGCGTAGATGAGCGTGGCCGCCAGCTCACCAGTCTGGTTGACGCGGAGCTGAGAGCAGAGGGGGAAGATACGATGTTAACCAGTTGCTCTCTCTCTGATTCTGTGCGTCTCTGTCTATTCCTTTGAATTTCCCGAAGCCCTTCCGCGGAGATAGAGCTCCCACAATATATGAAACTTACAGCTGAGGCCAGGAAGTCCTTTTGCTCTTCCGTCAAGGGCTTCAGCTTTTTCGGAGAGCTGCCGTCCCCCGTTGACGAAGACGAAGGAGACGAGTATGACGGGGGTGGTGGTGGAGGCGGCACCGACGAGTCCAGGCCGGAGCTAGCATCCGAGACAACAGCAGCAAGGCGCCGCGCGGGAACAGTCGACAGGGCCTTTCGCTGGCAGGTTCGGGTGCCTGCGGGTGGCACCTGGAGGGCCACCCGTGCAGATCGCAGAGCGGTCCTTGATGCTGCCGGAAACATGGCGACGATTTCCGGGAACAGTTTTTGAAAATAAAAGAAGAAGAAAGGGGGAAAACAACGAGCAGAACCCGAGCACAAGAAATGCCGTTTTCTTTTCGAGGAAGCTTCCCCGTTTGGAACAGCCCAAGTCGTTCGATAATATGGATGCAGGCCCAGAAGCTAGAGTGGGACCCTGGGCGAATTGTAATCTTTGATTGGCCAAGCAGTCCAGCCCATGGACAGACCGGGCTGGCCTGAAGGAGTTTTATTTTACCGATGCCGGCGCTAATATGCCAAACCGCCACCTCCCTCCCCGTAACACGCCCCTACTACGCGACAGCCAATAACAGGGGTCAAGCTTAAGAAAGGCAAGCCCTCAAAAGGCGAAAGCCCAGCAATGGAAGCCAGACGTTATTAAGGAGTTTGCCCATTCATCGACGCCGTCAATGGACACTGGGAGGCTTGCGAACTGAATAACCGCTATTCTAGTGCGACATCAACTTTAACCAGGCTGGTCATTCTGCTGTCCTAGCGCCACCTGGCAGCTTATTCCAACAACACGCGCATTCTAGCTTTTGTTCATTTCTGCCGCCCTTTATTTTTTTACTCGACGACAACCAGCGAACTTCTCAATCCGCAACTCGGCTTCCCTCTCCCTCTCCCTTGTCTCGAAATTGTATTCCGTTGAAACATTATCCGCCATGTCTGACGTTGATGACGAGCTTCTTGCCCTCGCTGGCGGCGATGTGTCTTCTGACGAGGAAGAGCAGCCCCGGCACCAGAAGCGCTCGGTGGAGGCCGACGACGAGGAGGACGAGGAGGCGCCGATGAACATCAGCCGGAGTGGCTCAGAGTCACCCGCACCACGAGCCGCAACGCCTGCGAAGAAGGAAACTTCCACGCCAAAAGGCGTGGCCGTGAAGAAGACCCCGGCCAAGAAAGCGAGACGACACGCCCGGTCTGACGATGACGAGTCTGAGGAAGAAGGCGAAGCGTGAGTGATTTTATCATTGGATGCTGTAGAGAGAACCCTCGTCCGGTGGGAAACGAACCCGAGTCGCTAACCTTGTGTGTGGAAAATAGCTCGTCCGTGCCGGGCTCACCCAGCTCTCTCCAGTCTGCGCCAATGGAGGAGTCCGACTCCGAGTCTGATGCCGACGTTGCGCCGAAAAAGGGACGGTCTGCCGCTGCTGCTGGTGGTGCCAACGATGATGATGACGAGGACGAGAATAAGTACCCCGTCGATGGGCTGTTTATGAGTCTGGAGGAGAAGGACGAAATCATGAACATGCGCGAAGTCGAGCGCGAACAGATCTTGGCCGAACGCGCCCAGGAAAAGGACCGCATCCACCAGAACAAGCTCCTCCGCCAGCTCGTTAGTAACGACGAACAGCGCAAGAAGCGGTCGGCCAGTGCGGCTGACCTGGACGAGGACCGGCGCAAGACGTCGCGCGTGCGGACCAAGCTGGGCGGCACCAAGGTCGGCGAGACGCACTCCGCCATCGACACTCTCAAGACGCGCCGGGCCGAGAAGAACGAGCGCACCCGCCGGCGGGAGGAGGACCGCGAGCGCAGGAAGAGCCAGACCTCACCGCGCGGCGGCCGCGACGGCTACGACGACGGAGAATACGACGATGCGGACGGGGAGAGCGACGTTGAGTGGGCCAAGCCGCACCACCATCACCGATCGCAGACGCCCGAGGTCAAGGAGAGCCAGACGCCCGAGCTGCGCGACATTGAGCGGGTCCGCCTCAGCCGCAGCCGCTTCAGCAAAGTGTGCTTCTTCCCGGGCTTTGACGACGCTATTCGGGGCTCGTTTGTCCGGATTTCGATCGGGCCGGATCCGGAAACGCGCGAGCCAGTGTACCGCATGGCGATCATCAAGGGTGAGTTGTGGTGGACACACGCCATGAAATTGTAGCCCGGGAGGAAGGTTTGAGACTTTGCTAACCACGTGAAACAAAACAAAAAACAGGTTTCACCAAGGGCAAGCCATATGCACTCACGGCCGAAGAAGGACGGCAGATCGTCACCGACCAGTATGTCCTGGCAGCGCACGGCAAGGCACAGCGGGAGTGGCCTTTCCTGAGCTGCTCGGACAGTCCTTTCACCGAGGTACATCGCAGAGCGCCTACGTCGATCGGGTTGCGAAAGTTGAGTTACAAAAGATGAAAGCCGAACTAACACAATCGTCTTTTTGTCATAGGCTGAGTGGTCCCGGTACCAAAAAGTGTGCCACACCGATGGCGTGTCAATACCCAAGAAGGGCATCCTGCTTAACAAGGCCGACGACATCAACAAGCTGATCAACCGGATCTGGACAGAGCAGGAGCTGGAGGAGAAGGTAAACCGACAGAACGCGCTGAAGAACCGGTTCAACGGCGTGGACCGCATGAAGCTGGAGTACAACATCAAGGAGGCGCGGGCGATGGGCAACGCCGAGCGCGTGCGGCAGCTGCAGGAAGAGCTGGATACGCTGGAGACGCCACGCCTGGCATTCAAGACATCCCTGGCGCAGGTGAGCGGCGGCGGCGGCGGCGGCCATGGCGGTGCGGATATGCCGGCACGGACGCAGCAAGAGCGTCTGGCCAAGCTCAATGCCGAGAACCGGCGGCGCAATGCCGAGGAGGTGCGGCGGGCCCAGCTCAAGGAGCGGGCGCGGACCCGCGAGATTGAGCGCAAGATTGAGCGGGGCGAGGACGTGGAGGAGGACCACTCGCGGCGACTGAAGACGCGGGCCAAGTTTGTGCACGACGTCCACGACAAGGGCGAGAAGAAGGCAACGGGCAGCCAGCAGGCCAGCCAGGCGGGCAGCGGGGCCAGCACGCCGGCCAACGGGACGCCGCGGCTGGGTGCGCAGAAGAGCAAGCTGCCGCACATGGCCAAACTGCAGCAGCAGCAAAAGGCAGCCAGCAACAAGAACAGCCTGCCGACGATCCACAAGCCTATTGTGGACGACGACATTATTGCAGCGCTGGATCTGGACATTGATGACAATATCCTGGACGACTAAACGGAAGGGAGGGGGGGTGGAAAGAGATCCGGGGACTATTGACTTGGCTGGGAGAATCAACAAAACACTGAGTGAGCACTGTTACTGAGGACGGTGTTTCTCTCTCTCTCTCTCTCTCTTTAGGCTGCTGGTTTCCCGTGTTTGGGGCTTTGGGTGTTGTTGGCCTTGCCTTTGCTTTATTGTCTGATTTATTTTGTGATAACTACTTCCTTGTACTGGCGCAGGTGCCTTAAAAAGAACTTGAAAAAAAGAACTCAACTGTATTTTAATATGGGAGCCAAACTATCAACCGGAAGGTTTTGGGCAAGCAGCGGAGCGTTGTTATACGGCCTTTTTTATACCATTCAACGAAGGAAAGGGAGAAAATAGAAGGACATGTGCCATTGGGCTAAGATATGAGCATTGGGCAAGGAAGCCAAAGGCGATTCAAGTCGGGACCAGAAAACAAAAGACAGAAAGCCATATAGGAAGCAGAATGGAAAACCAGATATTAATATGCAGCCAAAATCGGACAACAAAAAATCAGAAGCCAAAAAAGATATGCAAAAGAAACATGAAACGTAGAAATCATAACAAGAATGTCTCAGATGGTAATGTGCTTACATTGCGTATATCCAACCCGTGATGCAGGGGTTCATTCAACGGAAGAGAAAGGGAAGAGAGACGGGGAGGACCAGAAGCCAGACTGCAGCGCAGACTCTTTGACCATAAGCCCGTTAGGCGCCCACGTCGCACGTCGCACGGCTCTTCTCTCTCTCTCTCTCTCTCTCTCTCTCCCTTTAGTCCCTCTCCTCGAGGACGCGCACGCGCAGGGCCAGCACTTCCTTCTCCTTCTCGAGCTCCGTCTTTTCTTGCTCGAGCTTCTCGACCTGCGCCTCGAGCTCCTCCATCTGCTCCGACGCGCCCACGCTCATCTCCTCGACAATCTTGACCATGCGCCACAGACGCAACACAATGACCAGCGAGGCAATCTCCTCGACCACGCCGTGCGCCAGGACGTCCACCACAAAGCTGACCAGGATGACGAAGGCGTCAAAGCAGTGGAACCACGCGGTGAAGAAGCTAGAGAGTTGGCGCGTCAGTCGAAACAAAACAATAAAAATAAAAAAAGGCGGGGGGGGGGGGGTTAAGACTAAGTGTCTCCGAGGGAAGCTGCCTCGGAGAAGGGACAGGCTTCCATCTTGGGGGGGATGCTGAAGAGAAGGGCTGCGGGCTACGCCTCGTGGGTACTCACCTCCATCCAAAGGCCCATACGCTCGCCAGCAACTCCACCATGAACAGACTGCTAATCACAAAGCCGCTCTTCTTGATCACCTCCATCAGCGTCTCCACCCACGGCTCGTGCTCGGTGCCCTCGTCGCAGGTCACCAGCGACACCATGATCTCGATCAGAATGCCCAGGACGTCCAGCGTCACCAGCGCCAGGATCAGGTAGTGCTTTTCTTTCGAGCCCAGATAGCCCTGGCACTTGTTGCGCCAGCAGGCGACGCGCGACGTGGACACAGGATGGCACTCCTCCACCTCCTCGATCGCCTCGGCGGCCGCGACTGCGGTCGTCGATGAGGACGATGTTGTGGGGAGGAGGGCGTCTTGTTCGTTGCTGGGCATGGTGGTGTGTTCCAGAAAGGGGAGCCAGAAAAGAGAGAGAAAAAGAAAGAAACGTGCAAGTACGTAGGTAGGTGTGGTGGTGACGGCGGTCTTGGCAACGTGTCGTCTTGGCAGGGCAGAAGATCGTTGCCGCTGTCAGAGGAGGTTGGGGTGAGAAAAGGAGCTTCCCGCGAAATGCCAAGACTTTGTAGCCTTGCGAAGGGAGTTACGAGATATAACAAGGCTGTGATTGATAAAAAAATAGTTTCGGATGCCAAGACTTTGTCAACCAAAGAAAGATTTACCCCGGACTGGAGGGATTTTGGCTGCCTGTGTATGTTTTTAAATTACTCTCTTTCTTGTTTTTGCATCTGCAGGTGAGCACAAAAGCTGAAAATGGAGCCACACACACACACACACACGCACGCAAGCTGAAAACACGCAGATCGGCCTGTTTATTTCCCTTGGTTTGTCCGACAAGAGGCGCCAAAACGGAGACACCAGCCGCCAGTCGGGAAATTGGCGCAATCACGTGGACACTTTAGACAACGCGTAAGTCTGTTGCAAACGGAGGCCACCCTAGGCACACTGACTGGTAGGACAATTCGCATTGGTGTTGATTATCTCTGCTATTTCGAGCACTTGTGTGGTACTTCCCCGCGCTGCTGCTCTAAGAACAAACACTTCTGCTGGAGCCTCTTCCTCCTTTCTCTGGCCTTCCTTCGTCTACCTCGTCGTCCTCGTCGTCCTCGTCTTCCCAATGCAATCTTGCCGTTTTTCGCCCCAAATATGACGTAAGCCAACACCGTTACCTCTAAATGTGGAAGGAATCCCTCGCCCCCAGTACAACACAAACCGCAAAAAGTGACTTGAAAACCACAAACTGCCCCCGTTACCAAAAAAAATAGGCCCCGTGCCCCTGCTCACCGGAAAAAAAAAAAAGAAAAACACCGATTTCTGTGTGATATGCTGAGATGCTTGTTTGTTGTAGAGATAAAGAAAAAAGACTAGCCTCACTCCCGCCAGGAAACACAAAAGAAAGGGGAAAAAAAGTGAAGCAAAAAAAGAGAGCGAAGGGAAGAGGGCATGCCCTCGTGGCGAAAAGCGACGTAGACAAACCCTAAGGGCAAGTCTCTTACGGCGAGTGGGACGTAGAGAAGACTCCGAAAGAAAGAGAGAATGTTCGACAGGTAGCGCTCCTATTGGAACCCTTGCTTCATCAAGGCCCCAAAAAGAAATATACTCTTGTCTTCCCCGTCTATGCCTGCCGGTTCCGCTTGTTGCTTGTACGGCCAAAGACGTCCTTGCCGTAGCCGAGGCTGGCCAAATCAAAAATCTCCTCAAAGTTCAACTTGCGCTTCTGCCCGGCACCGCCACCGGCCAGGCGGGCGTGGCGTGTCGACCGTGATCCGGAGCGCGACGAGGCATGCCGTACGCGGAACGGCTTGGTGACGGCATAGGACTGGTTGGGCGAAGACGCAGAAGAAGTGGAGGTGTTATTGTTGTTGTTGTTGCTAAAGTTGATATTCGGACTGCTGTTTGAAGAGGAGTCGCCCTGTTGCTGCTGTTGTTGTTGCTGTGTCGAACGGGCATCACCCAGCGTATCCGAGAGGTCGAGCTTGGCCAGCTCCATGTACGACTCGGGAGTCGGATAGGGCACGTTCGATCGAAATGTGAACGCGTCCTGCTGCGGCACCGTCACCTCGACGGGCTCCAGGTATCCGTCATCCGCATCGCTCATCAGCGATGACAACGTCGAGTCTTGTGGAGAGACGGCTTGTGATCGTTGTGCCTGTTCCTGTTGCTGTTGCTGCTGCTGTTGCTGCTGCTGCTGCTGCTGCTGTTGTTGATGTATCTTCAACTTGGCCGCCGCAGACAATGACTTGGTGGGCGATGCTGACGCGGATGCTGGTGGCGGTGGTGCTGCTGCTCCTGTTGCTGCCTGGGTGGACACAGACGCCGCCGCCGCCGACCGTGACGGCACGTCCGTTTCTGTCTGCATGGCCGTATCGTTTGTGACACCACTGGTGGTGTTGTTGTTATTGTTGCTCGTGGCGTTCGTTTCGTCGGGCGTCGGGCTCGTCGAGTCAGCCTTGTCGGTCTCGTCCTCGCTGATCGTGTCGCGTCCTTCGAGACGGTCCGTGATCCATCGTCGTACGGACCGCACGTCGGTCCCTTCCTTGTCAACCAGCGCCAGCAGATCTTCTAGACAGTCCTGGTATCCATCCGCTCGTGCCTTTGCTTGTGCCGTCGTCGAGGTTTTGTACAGCTTGGTGACCGACAGCGCGGCCGCCTTGAAGACATCGAGAAGCTCCTCGGGAAACTCCTGGAGGTGACTCATCTTTCGTGCGTTCGTGTCGCTCTCGGGAGAAACGAGGGGGGGGCGTAGAGAGAGAGAGATAGAGAGTGTGTGTGAGAGGGGGGGAGAGGACGAGGAGGGGCGATGAGTAGTTCTGCGGTGGGGCGAGCACGAAAGTTTCTCTCTTGACTGCTCGAGCAAACGGTAATGATATTTGGTGGCTCTCTCGCCGTACCGACGACGACGTAGCCAAGCAGGCTGGACAGGACCGCAGTGCTTCAAAGCACTATTCTCGACAATTCGATAGGGGTTGGTGGTGGCGTCGACCGTGCGTGTGTCTGTCTTGTGTTTTTTCCAAAGGGGGTCCAAAAAAATTGGCCCGGGTCGGGATTTGTTGCTGGGCAGAATCAGTGTTTTTTTAATGCCCACCCGATGATGATGATTCGGCGTTTACGTTTGTGAATGGACCCTGAACACCCGAAACTGGGCACATGCCCCCCCTGTCCAAGCCCACTAGCTTCCGTGCGATTAGCGGCTCGAAATTCCAGCACAGCCCCGTAACTTGTGCTTACATCATATATCTCCTTCAGTGTCAATGACCTGTAGTCGCTGCAAACGCGCCTAATAAATAGGCTGCCCAACAGAACTCACAGCGCATTTTGCAAGCCCTGATACACAACACAAGCTGTGCTCGTCCAAACAACAAGTAAATGATTTTCAACAAGTCGTCCGCCATGCTATTTTCTGTTTTGAGAGGACATCTTTGAAATGTTCCGGCCAGAATTTAAATTTTTTTTTTTTGAAAATGAATAAAACTAGAACGAAAACAAAAACAAAAACATAACAAGAGGAGCCACCTTCCAGGCTATCCATCCCCTTGATCAATGCCATGCCTTTTCTGTCTCCGTCAACACAATCGCTATTTTTATAATATCAAGAAACAGTACAAGAATGCATCCTGTGCACCACGCGTACGGAAATGCATAACAAAGTAAGCGTCGTTCCGCCAGGCCCCCAATCACGCTGGCAGCCCTTCGCCAACCTGTCGTCTCTCCAGATAGCTCCAACCCATACCGCCCTCACTCTTGGTCTCGTCCCATTCTTTCAGGCGGTACTTGAGCGGAGGGAGATCTGGGTAGACCTCTTTCTCGTCACCATGTCCATCGTATTCTGGCAATTCTTCACCCTCGTCAGCAAAAGAGAATATTCGGTAGTCTGCGTTGCCAAACATGGCTCCGCTGACGGCCTTGCTCAGAAAGGCCGAGTGCGACACCACGAGCACGACCTTTTCCGGCCGTGCGTACAGCTCGGCGAGCACGGTTTGGGCCCGTGTCACGAGTGCCCGGCGGTTGTAAGCATAGACCTGGCCCTTTTCGGACGTCTTGTCGGGGAAGACGGGGTCAACCTGGGAAAAGTCGACGCCAGGGAAGTCGGGGCTGATTTCAGAGACAGAAACGCCAACATCACAAGGGTGGTCGGTAGTTTCTGGGTGTCACTTAGCAAAACGACCTGCAGAATGACCTCATCTAACGGATTTTGAGCACGCCTACCCTGCCATCCTGCGTGTGCGTACATGAGCACGCCTTTGGCCGCCAGCCAGTCGAGAGATTCCGTGGCGGTCTGCAGCGTCCGCCGCATTGGACTCACGAAGACGGTCTCGACGTCCAACCAGCCTGGTAGCGTGTTCTCAAGTTTCGCACGCAGTTCTTTGCACTGGTCAAAGCCGAGGTCTGACAGGCCTGGGTCACGAATGCTCCAGTCACGTACTGTGCAAGTTAGCTCTCCTCCCTTGATAGCCCTCAAAGAGGAGTGTATGCAGTTTTTGGAGGATCACTTATTTGAAACATTGTGCAGGGCCTGTGCATGGCGGACGAGAATCACAGTGGGCGCCATCTTGAGAAGGCCGAGCTTCTATGCTATCAGAGGTCGGGAAGAGAGCGCGTGAAAAACAGCCGTTGCAGAGAATTGGGTGAAAGAGTTGGGTGACACGAGGCAGGCTGTCTGTCGTGAGGTGAGGTTCCTGGGCACGGGACCAAAAG
Organism: Raffaelea ambrosiae; assembly: GCA_002778195.1. Lineage (NCBI taxonomy): Eukaryota > Fungi > Ascomycota > Sordariomycetes > Ophiostomatales > Ophiostomataceae > Raffaelea > Raffaelea ambrosiae. The sequence continues at coordinate 1,358,805 of PCDI01000007.1, forward strand.
TGTCTGGTGCTTCGCAGCCCCCCTTCGCGCCTTCCCGGCTTGAAATGCGGCACACTGAGAAATGGGGGGAGGAGCGCTGGACCGAACACCGATTTCCGCGAATGACATCAGTGTAATGGCCCGTTGGCAGGCGCCATGGACGGTAATAACGCACACCTGACCGCTTTGGTCCCTGACGTCTCATACGACCTTTCACGAAAAGAAGGAGCACGGCACAGAGCAACATACAAGCACAGGGAAGAAGGAACACACGCATGCATATTTCAGACCTGTCTTTTCTACGGGCTTCTGTTTTCTACGGGTTTGACGGGCCGCTGACCTTGGGGTACTGCTTTCCGCACGTCGACCGGATGTGGGCAAATGTCGTCCTCGCTCAAGTTGGCAAACAACACGGACTTGGCCTTGAGCTCAAACTCGTCCTCCTCTTTCGTTGGACCCAGCAGCCAGACCCGCGGCAGACGGCCGTATTCATAGCGCATGAGTCCCGCTGGAACGGCCGCTGCCACACCCTTGGGCCCGATGACCAGGCCCTGGATCCGGCCTTCGTCAAAGCAGCAGATCCACGGCTCCCACTCCCAGCGCAGGCTATCTGCTAGGGGCGCGATGCTCAGGGACCAGCCGCGGATCCAGTACGCCACCCTCAGAATAGCGTTCACGCCGCGAACACCCTCGGGGGTGTCCATCCAGGTGCCACTGTACAGATACCGCGTGTCGAACGGCCTGTCAATGGGAAAGTGCGCCCGCACATCTTGGGCTAGCTCATTCAGAATTACACCACCCGAAAAGCCGCACTTGGCGGTCATTCCCAGTAGCCATTCGGGACCAAACTGCAGGATGATTGCAACGATGCCGCAGAAGTGGGCCTTTGTAAGCTCAAAATCAGCCTCCATGCGCCAGCCAAGGTATCGTGGTCCCTGCCCCATCTGCCCCATGAAGCCGCCACCGAGGCCAGCTGCGCGTGCATCAGACACCATGCAGGAGGCGACTTTCAACAGGTCCTCGGACGGCTTCTCGAGTGGTGCCGGATAATAGAGCCCGACGACGATGGATGGAAAAGCAGCATCCGTGTCGAGCCAAAGGCCGCGCAGGTCATCATCCAGCATTCGTGGCAAAACATTCTGCCTTTCGGAACCTGATCCAATGTCTGTGTGGTGCGGCTTCCGTAGCCAGGAGCAGGGCCCCCCTTGTGGGCTGTCGTCGGTTCCAGCGGGAGGAGACAGCAGCTGAAATGGCTTGCCATTGGTGCACAGAGAGGTCGGGTCACCAGCTGCCAGGGAGACGGCGAGCAGTAACCGCTGGCACTGCCCCGTGGATGATGTGAGCGGGCTCTGGGCAGCGACTTCTCTCCTGAGAGAAAGCCCGCTACCTACACTGTTGAGCACAATGATAATTCGATCCAGATTGGCGTCACGCTCTCTGTCCGCAGCCGCCGGGTTGCCGCCGGCACCCAAGGAAAAGACCTCGGCGATCTGCGTCGTGAACGGCAGAACGACGGACATGTCGGTCTTGTCTCGCGCTTCTGCCTCAATGCCGAGTGCACACTTCAGCTCGTGCATGTACCTGTTCATGTTGAAAACGCGGTGAACGGAATTGACGGTCAATCGCACGTCATCTTCCATTGGGACCGACGCTGCAAGCAAGGTCAGGTACGACAGGAAAAAGTCGGAAAAGGACAGCAGTGTGTTCTGGTTGGCAAAGCCAGCGCACCGCAGCAGGAAGCGGTGGCGTCTTCCCATGCGCATTTCGTGCGAGCACCAGGCGCGCCGGAACCAGCGTGCCTTGAATAGCCTGGTGTAAAAGCTGTGCAGGATGGGGTTGCGTTGCATGAACGGCGGCACCTCGTTCACATACGGCGGTGGGTACTTTGGGTGCTTTTCCTTGTCTTCGTAGTCGGCTATGAAGGCGCGGAGAAACTGCTGTTCCTCCTCGGTGACTTCGACGTCCTCGATGACGATGACCACCATGCGCGCGCAGGCATAGATGGCATCCATGGCCGCAATGGTAGCGTCCTTCTCGGCGGCATTGGACTGGTCGATGCAGAGCTGGTCGCACCACACGCCCTCATCCGCAGTCTCGCGCTGGAGGATGCTATGCTGGTAAAGCAGCGGCGCGATGGGGACGCGCCGCACGCCGGGTCCCAGTGCGGCGTCGGATTCAATGGGCTTCTCAGGCCAGCAGTAGCTGAGCGCGGTGTAGCTCTTGGGTGCCGCTGTCGGGTCGCCATTGACCAGCCGCAAGGTCATGCTGTCGATGAGGTACGGCTTCACCTGGAACAACTCGGCAGCGGCCGGGTCGATTTTCTTCAGACGGGCGAGAACCTGCTCTCCATGTTCGACCTGAGCCCTGTGCTGCGGCAGGTACTTGTTAAACAGGTGGGTCTTTGCTTCTGGGTCCTGCAAGCGCAGTGTATCTTCTTCGAAGGCAGCGGGGGCTGTCCATTGCCAAGTGAAGAAAGCGCACTGGCCTTGCCGAAAGGTCGGGTCGATGCTGGGGTCCCAGTTCTCCATGAGAGCGGATTTTAATACATTGGTCACGGTGACTGTTTCTGTTGATGATAGAGACTTGCTGAGCCCGAAAACAAACAACGGCACAGAATCGAGTAAGCAAGCCAGATGCTTTGGTATAAATATCTGGGCTGAATCGCCGAGATATCTGAGATTGTGGCGTTTAACTAAGTCACATATTCCTATACATTTCTGCCAAACCGCAAAGAGTCTAGCCTGCAGAGACCCGTGATGCCTGCAGAGCAAATCAAAGTTTGAGGTTTAACTCGGCTGTGCATTCACGACTTTGAGGTGTGGTAGAAGGGGCTGCACTATCCATCACGATGATTGGTTCGTCCACTCGCTGTGTTGGAGCTGAAGATGTAGTGCATATCCCATCGGGGAGGCTCTCCGAGACTGAGTGACATAATGCAATAGTAATATACATTAGAGAAAAGGATATCCTATAGTAAGATGAATAGGGTTGAAAGAGAAGAAAAAAAAAAAGAAAACTACCTAATCGTAAAATCGAACCGAAGGGCAAAAAAGCAAAAACGTACAACAGCGGGTATTCGCTGGTCGTCACCGACCCAACTACTAATCCGCCGATTACTGGTTTAACTAGGGGAGAGCGGACGGGATCCCGTGCTTTCCAGTATCTATGGTCGTACGTGTTGGAAGTAGCTCTAGAGCAAGCTTATATAGTTAAGCGGCTTTTGAAGACTATATCTTCACGTGACTCTATCACGGCGCGGGGGTCCCATTCTCCACACGCGTTGCATCGCCCATAATGGGCCGCTCCAACGACGCGTCGCTAATAAAGACATCGCCAACATCCCGCGCGACCGCCTTTCCCTTTTGCGTTCGTAGAATTGTTCTCAGAACAGGAACCACGACACAATTCTGTGCATGGTGAACCAACATGCCTAGGTAGGTGCTCCTGCCAGTTCAAGGACGGGGTTCCATGTCTTCCCACTGCTAACTATAGCTTTTTTTTTTTGTAGAGAAATCATCACGCTCCAGGCTGGCCAGTGCGGCAACAGCAGTACGTCCCGAAGAAGAAAAAAAAAAGAAAAAAAGAGAGAGGGAGGAGAGATGTGTTCTAGAGACACCGTCAAAAACACACGAGCATGGAAGAGGGAACACGTTGCCGGACACTAACCACACACACACCCCCCTGCAGTCGGCAGCCAGTTCTGGCAGCAGCTCTGCCAAGAGCACGGCATCAGCCAGGACGGCAACCTCGAAGACTTTGCGACGGAAGGCGGCGACCGCAAGGATGTGTTCTACTACCAGAGCGACGACACGCGCTACATCCCGCGGGCGATCCTGATCGACCTGGAGCCGCGCGTCATCAACGGCATCCAGACGGGGCCGTACAAGAACATTTACAACCCGGAGAACTTTTACATTGGCAAGAACGGCATCGGCGCCGGCAACAACTGGGGCGACGGCTACCAGACGGGCGAGGCCGTCCACGAGGAGCTCATGGAGATGATCGACCGCGAGGCCGACGGCAGCGACTCGCTCGAGGGCTTCATGCTGCTGCACTCGATTGCGGGCGGCACCGGCTCCGGGCTGGGCTCGTTTTTGCTGGAGCGCCTCAACGACCGCTTCCCCAAAAAGGTCATCCAGACGTACTCGGTCTTCCCCGACACCGGCAGCGCCGGCGACGTGGTCGTGCACCCGTACAACAGCATCCTGGCCATGCGCCGCCTGGTGCAGAACGCCGACTCGGTCGTCGTCCTCGACAACGGCGCGCTGGCGCACATTGCCGCCGACCGCCTGCACGTCCAGGAGCCCAGCTTCCAGCAGACCAACCAGCTCGTGTCCACCGTCATGTCCGCCAGCACCACCACCCTGCGCTACCCCAGCTACATGCACAACGACCTCGTCAGCATCCTGGCCTCGCTGATCCCCACCCCGCGCTCCCACTTCCTCATGACCGCCTACACCCCCTTCACCGGCGACCAGGTCGAGCAGGCCAAGACCGTCCGCAAGACCACCGTGCTCGACGTCATGCGCCGCCTGCTGCAGCCCAAGAACCGCATGGTCTCCACCTACCCGGGCGCCTCCGGCAAGGGCGGCGCCACCCGCAAGAGCTGCTACATCTCCATCCTCAACGTCATCCAGGGCGAGGTCGACCCTACCGACGTCCACAAGAGCCTCCTGCGCATCCGCGAGCGCCGTCTCGCCACGTTCATCCCCTGGGGCCCGGCCAGCATCCAGGTTGCCCTCACCAAGCGCAGCCCCTACGTGCCCATGAGCCACCGCGTCAGCGGCCTCATGCTGGCCAACCACACCAGCATAGCCACTGTAAGTGGTTTTTTTTTTTCTTTCTGTCCTCGCTTCGCTCGCTTTCTTTTTTGTCCTCGCTTCGCTTGCTTTCTTTTCTGTCCTCGCTTCGCTCGTTTTCTCTTCCGGCCCTCTCACTAATCCAACAGCTCTTCAAACGCATCGTCCGCCAGTACGACGGCATGCGGAAACGAAACGCCTTTATCGATACCTACAAAAAGACCGCTCCCTTCTCCGACAACCTCAACGAGTTCGATGAGGCCCGCGAAGTCGTCGCCGACCTGATTGCCGAGTACGAAGCCGCCGAAGAGGGTGACTACTTGAGCCCACCAACAGACAAGGCAGCGGCCGACGCATGAAAAACGACAAAAACCCCATGAAAACGACAACAAAAAAAGCATCTGCATGAACGATATGACGTACTCTCCCCCCATTTTATCTATATCCTCAAGTCTCTGTTTCTCTCATTTCCTCCCATTCTATTCATCCCTTCCCTTTCTCTCCTCTTTCTTCTTCATCTCACATCTTTTACTGCCTCTACAATTTCTTTCGCATTGGCTGGGCTGGCACGGCGTGTCTTTAAAATGTAGCCAAGAAGCGACGGCTGGGAAACATTTGGGGACTTCCAAGCGTTCTTTTCTTTTGCTCTGTTCTTTCCCTTTGTCTCTCTTTCGTCTCTTTTTCTCTTTTCTTGGCTGGCAATGAACTACGAGTAGACGGGAGTTCTCTTTGATTGTAATTTTCAAGACAAGTGAAAAAAAAATATCAAAATGGGAACAAAATGAATGGGCTTCATATTAAAGATGCTACCGGAGTGCCTTATGGGAAAACTCGGTCGAATCCCCGGTATCCTCGGTAATACTATCCCCTCTCTAAACTACAGGATACTGCATAAACTGAGTCTCGTCGCCAGACATCCATTCAAGACTCCTCCACTATCCCCTACCATGAATATCAGTCCCTGTCCTCAACGTTGTTCCCTGTGGCAGTGGCTCATACATTCAAACAGAGGTATGCAAATATCAGGGGAAATAGAAAAACATATGCAGGTACAAATGTTAAGCTGCTGGCATATAGCGCAGTGTCAAGGACCCGGTAGGCCTGGGGACTCGACACGAACAGCCACCATGAGGCAGCTAGCAAAAGCACAGAAATGCATGCAAAACGTCTCGAGCTCAGATCAACAAGATCTTTCTCTTTGTGCTCAAAAAACCCATTTCATCAGCTACTTTAGCAAACTGGGGGTCAAGGAGAGCAGTTCCCGATTCTCAAGAGCGCTTGTGGGGGAAGTCGATACCCGTGAAATGGTTCTCGTTTTCAGGGCGAATGCTGCTGCTACCAGCAGCCCACCGTGAACCGCTCAAGCCCTTCTTCGGAGCCGCAAGCGCAGGGGCAGGTGGAGCAGCAACGGCTTTGACGAGCGTTGTCTCTGTAGTAGATGACTGAGCAACATGGCTTGTGGGAACCTGGTTGTTCGAAATTGTGCTCAAACTTTCCGTCTGGATAGGCATTGTTCCGGTTGTTACGCTGTGATCGGTCTCTGCAACCTTGGTCACAGCCACAGCCGCAGAGGGCCGCACAGCCCCATCAACTGGACGGGACCGGCGACCGCTGTTGCCAACGGACGAAACACTGTCTCTCTTAACTCGAGTTGGACCAATCTGGTTAGCAATGCTCTTGCGGCGTGGAAGAAACTCGAGCTGGTCGAGTTGAGGGGGGGGCGACGTCGCAGTCGAGCGAAGGCTCAGAATTTCACCGGACGAATACATGGGTCCATTCGACGGCGGCTTCAGCGGTCGAGCAGCGCTCGAACTCGCATTCCCCTTTGGTGTAAGCAGAGCAAGAAGAACTTCTTTAGCAGTGAGAGGCAGTGTCTTGTCATGCCCGTACATTCGGCCGATTTCACTGAGGCTGCTTGCAAAGACAGCCTTGGCAACGGCCTCTCGGTCGTCTTCTTCGACAGAGCCCATAATGCGCTTCATTTCCCTGAATAGGGGCAAAATATGGATCAGATAGCCCCTCAACATATCGCGTGTACCAGCATAGTCACTCTGGGCTGGGTTCTCTGGCCTGCTTGTGGCGTCGTCGGTCACATCTTGGCTTTCTTGGGGTGCTTCTTGGTGCGAGGTACCGGAAGCTGCAAGCTGCTCAGAGATTGGCACTATCTCCATAGACGTAGAGCTTGTCTCTGCATTCTGTGACTGACTGTCCGTGCTAATCAGGGTATCCAGCGATCCCAGGTCCATTGCGTAGGCTGACGTGCGATCGGAATACTGGTGACGCTTTGGCGACGGAGCCTGGACCGGCTGCGACAAATCCAGAAGTTCTGTTGTCGTGTCATTATGAGCAGTCGAGGTCGCCGTCTCCTTGCTTATGCTCATCTCGGAATGATCCCGTGTTGGACGTTGCTCTCCAGCTGCCTCTTCTTTCTCTGGCTCGAATATGGGAATAGACTGCAGGTCTGGCTTTTCATCAGTATCACCTTCGACCTTGATCTGAATATCTGCGGTCGGCTTTTCGGCTTGTGGTGTAGACTTTTTGCCGTCAACCTTTGTAGGCTGTGTCTCAAGTAGTGCATCGATGCTCGGGGGGACAAGTGTAGAAGAGGCAGATGCATGCTCGAGGGAGATCTCAGCCTGGGACCCAGCAGCCGTGACTTTCTGGTCAGAAGATTTAGTTGCTTTGTGCACTTTCGCCTTCAGCGCGCGCAAGGCTTTCATGAAGTCAGAGATTTCTGCCTGGGACTTGAACAGAAGAGACGTCGTCGTCACAGAAACTCCATCTGCTTCTTTGAACATGAACCAGAGCCCGTCCGAGCTTGTCAGGTAGTCTTTCATGCTTGTGATGGTGTACTCAAGGTAGTGCTGTCCTTCAAGGAAGACGGAGAAGATGCCAGTGGCTTCTGCGTTTTTGTCAAGGAGGTACACGACACCAGGACCCTTCGCACGGAGGTCTGCAACCTGGATATCGGCTTTGTAGAAGTACTCCCTCGGTTCGTCCTCGCCAGTCATTTCCTGGTCGTTGTTCTTGATGTCTTGGGGTGGGGTTGGGGGCATGGGTGAGGCTGTATTTGGCACTGCGTTCGTGGCCGCAAAATTTTGTGTCGGTCGAAGAGGCTGCAAAGGACTAGCTGTGGGAGGAGTAGTATTTTCTGGCCTGGAAGGCATTGCATGTGCACGCGGTGCTGCAGGCGAAGCCCGTCCGGGTACAAAACGTACGACGGGGCCGTTTGGAACGACTCCCATGCTCGTCGTACCTGGGGAGCCCCCAAAGGGGCTGTGCTGTGACTGCTGTCTGCCATTAGGGGTAGCAGAGGGCGATCGCGGAAAAGCTCCAGGCATTCTGAATTCTCGCATTAGCTGGAAACTTGAGAGAACGCCATTCTGTCGTGGTAGCATACCTGGGCGTGTGGCTTCCTGCGGTCAGCGTAGGAGGAGGAGGAAAGAAGTCAGGCTTGAAAGCAGCATTCTGGCCAAACGCTGCAGAGTTGTTATTCTGGGCGTGGAGTCTGCCTCCTCCGATTCTGGCAAGGCCCTTCACGGCCTCGGCATCGTCGTCATCAAATTCTCCTTCCTGGACAGCAGCTTTTGCATGGATCAGAATATGTAAAGTCAAGGGAGTTTGGAAACTTGCATACTTTGCCACTTGCTTGCAAGCGCGTTCCTGGAAGCCGCTGGCATTCTCACGACGACCGGTTTATGAAAGATGGGACCCGGCCGCATAGAACGACCAGGGCGTCCGTTTTCGAGATCCAAATCATTGACGCGATCAGCGCCGAGGTCGCTCTGAGCTTGCTTAGATATGGACAAAGACAACCCGGATAATATCAAAGATTGGGGCATACCTTCATCGCCTCTATTATGGCGGCGCTCTCTGGTGTAGACATGTTGATGGTTCGTGACCTTTCTCAACTGTCGAAGCAAGGATCTATCAAGACAAGGTGAAGTTTTCTAAAATAGTCCAAAAATGTGACAGCCTGACAAAACTGTCTTGTTTGATAGTGGGCTGAAAAACGGTTGATCGGGAAGATGGAATAGAAGTTAGGAGAGATTGCTGTGGGTAATGCGAAGGTAACAGTTTTCTTCCCATGCAGTTTTCTTCGTGGGAAGAAAGAGGAAAACTTTTGCGTTTGGTTTTCAGAGAATCAAACAGAGGAGAAAAACAAATCATGCCTGCAAAGACGTGGCACAGAGTAATAGATCAGAAAGGGAAAGAGCGCGGGTGTTTGTTATTTCCATTTTAGGAAGGAACGCTCAGATGCACTGAAGAGACAAACAAGAAAACTCGGACGTCACAGATCGGGCGGTGAATGATATCGAGAGCTATTTGACTTTTGGTGCTCCTGCCCAGACAAAAAAAAGCACAGCTTTCCACAAAAATTTTAATATTTTGCCGTCTTCCCACTGATAATGTTGTCCATCCTGCCTGTTTTCCTGCTTTTTGGTGGGAGTACCGCCACATCCGCCCCTCTTTCCATCACGAGGCACATTTGTGCGGCGATATATATGTTCTTACAAGAACCACCAATAAAGTGTAGAAATATTTGAGCAAAAAGTCGGGATTAACAGATGAAATAAATCCCAAGTTCTTGAATGGTCATTCGAGAAGTAGTTGAAGAGAACAGCCAGGTTCGCTGTAGGTCATCCGGTGGCTGCTAACGGGCAAACCCATAGAGGCGCGAAATCAAACATCTACTTTCTGCAAGGCAGCACGGATTTCTTTTATTATTATTTATTTACTGGTTCTTCTCTTCCCAGGGGTGATGGCTATGCTCACAACACAATGCGAGTCGGCTGTCCCCATATTAACTAAATGTCTGATATCTTTTCAAGACGGAACCTGTACGGCTTATGGAGGCCGATGAACACCAAAAAAAAAAAAAAAAACTACGGGTACGGAGGCATATCTTTGGAACCTATAGCAGACTGGGGTCCATCATGCAAGCCACTATCTGATGTTATTCGGCTGGCCCGTCCACTTCACATTATGACCAATACACAGGACCTCCAGGTGCTGGTAAATAAAGTAGGAGGTACTCTTGGTTCTTACAGGGTACCATGCACATACCAATACATTGCATCAATACGCTCTCCTATGGATGGTACTCGAATTTCCGCTTCCTGGTATGAGTCACAGTCCGTAGAAGCATGCATCTTGATCGGGATACGACACGACCTTCCTGGTGCGCAGTCTTAATTGCTGGAAACGACGTTCGGCGCCATCGACGTCACCGTTGCCACGGAAGCAGCGACGTCGTCCAGGGCACGTGTTGACTTGGTCCAAGCTCCCTTCCTTGAGCTTCCAGGTTGGCCCCCACTATTTCCACCACTGCCGTGTTCCGCGACCACTTAAGAGCCCAAACGCGTTATTACGCCACCCATGGCTGCTATGATAATGGAGCGTGTTAAGTTGGCCATTCTCCAGACATGCCTCGTGTGTGTTGTTGTCAAATAGACACCTTGAGCCTAGTGGTTAGTTGTACAGGCATGTTCCACGCGCGGCCCCAGTCGTCGTCACTGTGGGCGACAGTCAGTCATAACAAAACACACTGTCTGAACATTCTCGTTTCTTGGGCTGCTGGGTCGCCCCGGCTGCACCCAGGATATACGCATATAAAAAGATAACCCAGGCTCGCTCTTTGTCGGACAGATATTTTCAATCATCCCTGTGCAAGGCCGCATGATCTGTTTTCGCTCCCTGTCTAACGGCTCCCAAACAATAAATCGTTCGTTTTTGCTTTGAACCGGCATTGAAAGTCATCTGAGCTGCACGTGACCGGAACCAACGCCACGGCAGAGCGACGAGAGCCAAAAAAAAGAGAAAGAGCCAGTTTGAGAAGGGAGGGGCTACCACTGGACTAAGGTCTAAGCGGGGCGGAACGTCTTTCTCATCACTCACCTGCTCTCTTACTTTCTCTCTCTCGCCTTTCTTTGCTCGCAACCAACAGCATACCACTGCGACTCCAAATCAACCTTTCAGCGCACACCATCCTCTTCGTTGCCCATTCCCATTTGCTCTTAGTCGTCGTCTTTTCCCACTAGGCAAAAAGTACAACGACCTTGAGCATCCTTCTCCCTCCCCCCAGATTCTTTTCTTCTTTCTTCTCTTCTCCACACCGGCCATCCATTGTGCCTCATCCTCTGCTCGAACTTTTACCCAAGACAATACTCTGAGCGCAGACTCGGCGAGAAACAACCTGTTCGGCTCGATCGACACAAGAAGGACGACAAGAAACGAGACTTCTGTGATTCGGTTTCCCCCGCATTTTCGGAACCGACCAACGGCGTCGCCCGATTGCCCTTTCTTTCTCGCCCGTGCCATCCCTTGCTCTGACCGTGTTGACGAGCACAGGCAGGCGAACGATAAACGACCTGTCAAGAAGAGCCTACAAGGAAGAAACGAGTGAAACATCATCATCAATCGCCAGCACTATGGCCTTGAATCCCCACCAGAAGAACAAGATCGACGTCAGCGTAAGTTCCCAAATTGTCAACGGTCTTCCCGAGAACGAAGAGGCTAGAGAAGCCACGAACGAGAGGAACAAGAGCAGCAGGAGGAGCACACATAAGGGACAGAAAAAGAAGAAAAAAAATGCTGACAAGAACTTCCGCCTTCCCCTCAGTCTCTCTCTCCCGAGGAGCAGCGCTTGTTCAGACTTTACGGCAAGCTGCCCAGCCGATCCGACCACTTTGCCAAGCACCTGAAGGAGCGCAAATACTTTGACAGCGGCGACTATGCCATGTCCAAGGCCGGCAAGGGCGACGGCGTCGACACTGGCTCTGTCGGCTCGCAACACCCCGTCCCCGAGAAGATCCCCCACCTGTCGTCGCCACCGACGGGCGGCAATGGCGGTGCCAACGGCCACAACGGACAAGGCGCAGCAGGCGGCATTACCCTGGGCATCCCAGGAGGACCGGCCAACCAGCTCCACCATCTTCAGCAGGCCGGCAGCCCCGTCAAGGAGAGCAGTTTCTTGCACAGAGAAACTAGCGCATCCGACGTGGAGGAGGGCGGTGAAAAGCAGCAGCAGCAGCCTGGCGGTGGTCCTTCAGCAAGACAGGGATCCTCACCGGTCGGCCAGGGCCAGACCGAGGCGATTCCAATCCGGCGATGAGACGAATCAGATGAGCAGTCTCCGCATGAGGATGCCGGCAACCTGACTCAACCCATCCCTTCCTTGCCTGATTTTCACACTCGTTACCGGTCGATACCGCATGGCCAAAAGCCGGAATGTCTTTTCTTCTGTTGTTTGTTTCCGGCAGACGGGACACTGCCGCAGTGCTGAATTTCTTTTACCCCCTCTCTTTGCATATAATACCGCAACGATGTCCTTTTCCCCGGCTTTTCCTTGGTTTTACTTCTGTCCTGCTTTTCAGTTCGTCTGTATCTTTGCTTGATTATTATCTTTTTAACCTGTCATACTCTTAGCCATGCGTCATGAGAACTACATTTTTTTGGCCGCCGTTCCGCGAATTTGCGCCAGTTATCATTTTTGTCCCGTCTTGTAACTCTGCTCTTGATCTTATGCAATGAATTTGGTGGCGTTATGTGTGCGCTGGAGAATTGTGAAGGTGACACAAGGAGAACCGGAGCACAAGAAGGAAGAGGACATGTGAGAATGAACACAAAAAGAAACGAGAAAAAAAAACGAGAAAAAAAGAATATGGAAATGGGAAAGACTGGGAACCGCTGTTTGCTCTTTTCTTTTCACAATCATGGTTTTTTTTTTTTTTTGCGATTGTGCCCATTCGTTTTCAAATGCCTCTCTGGTGCCTTTTCCCCCAGTCTGTCCCCTCGAGACAACTGCTGGCCTTTTTACTTCTCTGGTATATGTGTTATTTGATATGTATTTTCAAGGTAACCAACCCTCTTTTGGCGAAAGCACAAATTGACCCGTTTCGTATCTATTGCATGCCGAACCTGTAAAAGTCCCATCCTGGTATCCATCTCCATGCCATCGGTGACACCGTTTTGAATCATAAAAACTTTTTATTTTGCCCAGACATCCATGAAAAAATCATAACAACCTTCAGAGACGAAAACCTTCCCCACCGTGGTCCCTCGTGGTCTTTGTTGTTCGTTTCGTGTTCTTTTGCTGCTCTCCCCATTTCCTCCCCCCCCCCTTTCTTATCTACAGCTCCAGCGCCTCCTTGGCCATCTGCAGCGCTCCCTCAAACGTCCGGTGGCCGCCAATGAACCCGGCGGCATGCACAAACACGGCGCCGGGCACTACGCTGGGCCCCAGGATCTTGTCCAGCTCCTCGTCCCGGTAGCCCCGCCACGCTTTCGGCAGCGGCTTCCGGCTCTCAAACGAGTCTTTCGACGCAGGCACACACTGCACCCGCCACCGGTCGTCCTTGTCTGGGTACAACACGTACAATACTTTGCTGGCGTTGTCGGCGTCTGCTGCAGCCGCCTCCTCTTCGGCGTACAAGTGGTCCTTCCAGGGACACGACTGGCCGCGGAAGACGACAATGCGCCCCTGTGCCGGGTCGTGCTCGTGGCGTGCTTGGAACGCCTCGTGCACCAGGCTCCGCGCCGGCAGCCAGGCGCCCACGTAGTAGTCGAGCACGCTGTCAAACTCTTCGCCGATACGGGCGCTGGCCTTTTCGAAGCGGGCGTCCTCGCCGGCCTGGCCCTCGGCCTCGGCCGCCGCATCGTTCCACTGGGCGTTGTAGCGGCCGACGACGGCGCCGAGGGTGAAGCCGCCGTCGGCGTAGCGCTTCTCGAGGCCGGCGGCGGCGATGCCGGCCGGGTCGTAGGCGTCGATGCCGTTGTCGTGGGCATCCAGGGCCTCGACGAAATTGGCGTAGAGCTTGTTGAAGAGGAGGTCGACATCGGAAGACTCGGTGGCGGCGGCCTGCTTCTTCTGCATGGCGCGCTCCACAATGCCACGGCCGTAGTGCAGATACACCAGACCGGCCGAGGACAGCTTGGTGGGCCGGCCGGGGAAGGTGGTTTCGAAGCCGCGCTGGTGGTGGTCAAACCGACGGGCGGTGGCGTCGTACTGGCCGCCGACGTCGACGACAGTGTGGCTGCTGGCCAGGATTTCTGGGTTGCGGGTGCGGACGAGCTGGGCAGAGGCATACTCGGGCACATGGCGGCGCAGCATATGGACGGCCAGGGCTTCGTCGGCATGGAAGTGGCCGTTGTGCGTGGCCAGAGTAACAATGGGCGACGGGCCGTCCGTCTTGAGACGCTTCGCTGCCTGGTCGGCCATGGTTGTTGCTGGGAGACGACGTAGAAGACGTGACTGACGGAAGAGAAACATTCACTACCCTTCGACTGTACAGCAGTGTATTTGTTTGTGAACGAGAACCGAACAGGTGTGCGGGAGGGAGTTGAACGAGGGAGGTGCCAAAAATTATTGTAAAATACTTTTTTTGTAACCATGTAACTATATTCAACCCCCCCAAACAAGCCAATCGCTTATCGAGGATTACTTAGAGCCCGCCCCCAGACCTGAGCTCTGGTAGGCCTCTACTAGGCTCTGCTAGGCTGGCTGTGGCCTTGAAAACTTTCTTGTTCAGCGCTGTCAGTGTTTCGGCCAATAGAATCGCCGCACGCCAACCCACCCCGGACTGGGCAGGCACGAGTCGAGCGCAGCTTCCTGGTCCTGCGGCTGCTGCGACGCTCGCCAGATTTGAAGGGCTGTGATGGGAATGGGGGAAGTTGTCTAGCTAGCGCGGCCACCACCACACCCCAAAAAGCACTGTCGCCATGATTCCTTTCCGCGTTTTGCCCAATTTTTCGTGATTCTGTCTTTTATTTGGCCCTTTTCTCCCCCCCTTCTTCGTCGTCAGACTCGTCCATTCCCTCCCATCGGGATTCCCTCCTTTCTTCCAATCCCACCTCTTTCTTTTTCTTTTCGTCTTCACGCGCAGCTCTCTTTTTTTTGTTCTTGAATTTTTTTTGTTCCCTTTTGGCGCGTAAGCTACTGTATTACTACTTCCTATTACTTCGTCACTTTTTCACGATAATCCCGTTGCTCCTTTTATTGTCTCTCCCTTTTTTCGTCCGCATCGTCGTCACCATCCCTCACCCTTTTTTCTTACCGCACATTCTCTTGCTCCATCCCCCCCCATCTGTCGACGACCACCGAATTGGCACACCAACGACGACAAACGAAGCGATAAAAAAAAAGGCCGACCGCCCCCCTCTTCGTAACTCACCAAAACAATGGACCGAGACAGTACACAAGACGTCGAAATGGACGACGCCACGCCGGCGCCCGGTGTGGCCACAGACGCAAACACCGTCGGGTCCAAAGACAAGACCTCATCGGCGACAGCGCCCAGCGGAGCACCGCCCTACCGGTCGTGGAAGAAGAAATTCCAAAAGATGCGGTACGCCTTTGAAGACAAGATGGCCGCCAACGAGAAGCTGCACACGCAGGAGGTCAAGGCCATCCAGACGAGCAAGCGGCTGGCCGTTGAGATCGAGTGAGTTTTCCATCCCGCCCACACCCTTTTGTTTTCATCAATTCCCGAAGCTGTCTCTAACATGTCTCCAGTCGCATCCTCGACCTTCTCCTGGACGTCAACAACTCCCCCCAGATCCCGGCCGCCAGGCGTATTGACCTCAGCCTCCTGCCGCCAGCCTCCTCCAGAAACGACGACGACAACGACGACTCCGAACACCACAACCACCACCACCAGCACCGCTACCCCAGCCTCGACTTTGACAAGAAGGACGGCTGGGCCGCCCGCTTCTACGACAAGAAAGACAAGGAGCATCCATACCCGAGCCCACCCGCCAAGAGCCTGCAGACCCTGCTCAAGGAGGTGCCCCATGCCGACCTCGCCAGCACCAAAAAGCGCAACCCGGACCTGCTCAAGGACCTGGTCGCGGGCGACGACAACAAGCTCGCCTTCACCGTGCCGCGGGGCACCACGCCGCAGTCGTCCTACCCGGAGAGCTTTCTGACGGCCGACGACATTGACAACTACCTCTGGGAGGTCGACCGCACCATTGCCGGCAACGCCCTCGTCAAAGGCAACAAGCCGCCGCCGATGTTGCCGACCCTGGCCCCCTTCGCCCAGACCAGCGACATGCACACCGCCGCCGGCGAGCGCGGCTGGACCGAGTTCTTCAACAAGAGCATCCTCACCAAGGACCTGCCGTCCATCTACAGCGCCTCGCCCCTCACCACCACGCGCGACGCCATCCTGCGCAACCCCACCAGCGTCTACAACTGGCTGAAAAAGTACGCGCCTAAGAGCATATTTTTGCAGGAAGGCGAGGCGACCGCGCAAGCGGCGGCCGCCGCCGCCGCTTCGTCGGGGGAAAACGGCGACGACCGGTACCACCATCATCACAACAACGGCGGCAGCAGCAGCAACCATGGCAACCATAGCACGTCGTCGGGCCGCAACGGCACGCCGTCCACGTCGCGCGGGCGCAAGTCGGCCGCGGCGGCAGCCGAGTCGCGCAAGTCCGAGGCCGGCAGTGCTTCTGCTTCGACGACTACGACGACGACGACGACTACGGGCCGCAAGCCCATGGGCGCGATCTCAGGTGGCCGGTGGGCAGCGCAGCAAAGAAAGCGTGCGTCGGCCGCCATGGCAGCGGCAGCGGCGGCGGCCGCCGCCGAGGCTGCCGCGGGGGGCTCGGCGTCGGGTGGGACGACCGGCCGAGACGGCACGCCCGACTCGCGGCAGGCTGGGGACGAGCTGGATCCGGACGACGTGTCGATGCATATGGCGACGCCGCGGACAATGGCAAATGCAGCTTCGACGACGACGGGGACAAAGCGGGGACGGGCGTCGACCGGGTCGACGGGCGCATCAGGAGGGCGGGGCACGAAGCGGAAGCGCAAGAGCGAGGGTGGTGCGGACGGAAAGGGTGACGCAGCAGCAGCGCCCGTGTCAGCGAGCACGAAGAGGGCCCGCAAGAATGCCGGGACGCGGTCGTCGTATGCCGAGCTGGCGGATGTGGAGACCGAGGTGGAGGCAGAAGCCGACGAAATGGAGGTGGAGGAGGCCGAGGCAGAAGTCGACACGGAGGCGGACGGCGATGGTGGAGCAGCCACCGCAGCAGCAGCCGCAGCCGACACCGAAGGGGAGGCGGCGTCGGAAGAAGCCGCATCCCCAAAGGTGGACGATGCGGTGACCACGCCGGTTGAGGCATAGGCGACGTCGTCGACGGGCCGCCAGACACGAAGGAATTGAAGGAAGAGGTCGAAAGCGAATGAGATCAGCGATCCAGAGACAGTCGGTTCTCGGGCAGCAGTATCCTGCGTGGGTGACCGTGGATGCGGACTACGAGGCACTGGTAGATGGGGCACCTCCAGTGGAAGGAAAGAAAGGGGGGGGGGATGGAAGGCTCACGATAGTAGCGCGAGGTCTAGTAGACCAGAAGTGAAAGGGCCGAACGGTTCAGGGGTCTTCAGAAGGGAAGCAGCAAAGAACCGGGAAAGCCCAACGAAAAAAAGGGAGGGGAGAAGAATATATTTGTATAACTACTATGATAAAAATGAGAAGAGAACGGGGCGAGCGAGAGGGAGAGAGAGGGCGGGGGGGGGACGGGTGAGGGACACGCAGGAGATAGTTTGTAGGCTTATTAGGCTGGCGTTGCACGTTCACGGGCGTTTGATTTTATTTTTATCTTTAAGCTGTTTCATTTTTTTTTTCTGGATTTTGTCGAAACCTACACTGCATTTCACGTCTCGAGAGTGGATAGATCTCTTTATACAATCAAAAGTTGGCAGCGTAGCGAAAAGTGTCAGAAGGATTCTGTATTCAAAAGTACCTTTCATTTTCAAATTTGTTCTTTTTTTATTCTTTTTTTTTTTTTCAAACGCATCTACACGAGACGACAAGATCAAAATAAGGCTACTCGCTGGAAACGGATAACGAGACAGCTCCCCCCAAAAAGAGAGACCGTGGACAGGCACCTTTCTTGGGGTATCTGTTCTTACCCCCTTTTCATATCAGAAAAAAACAAGTAGATGAAATACGAGGAAGAGACTCGAAAAAATCTGCTTCAACTCTATATTTCTCTATTCCTCTCTCCTCGAAACATCCGGGCTCCTCTCCTCTTCCCTCTCGGACACGCGTCTAAAACTCGTTCTAAGGCTTCTAAGTTGTATGCATCCATCCCAGGATGCGATCATCTAAGAAAGGTGTATATCTAAGAAAAGAAAAAAAAAGGGGACAGGCAAAGCTCTATTCAGATTCTTTGGTTTCTTTGATTCTCTATTTCAAGACGTCAAAAATAGCAAGATTCTTTGAAAAAGGGCTTTCCTCTCTTTTCTCTTTTCTCTTTTTCTTTTCTTCTCTTTGTCTGGTTGTATCATCGCGTATGTACAGGTGCGGCGGCGAGTCGTTGAGGCTGGCGGGGTTTGGAGAACGGAGGAAAAAGAAGGGAGTGGAAAAATTAAACAGAATTTGGCGAGTATGGGCAGGCGAAGAAAAACATGAGCGCTCGTGATTGTTCTGTTGTTTGATTTTGATTTGTGTTGGTGTCAAAAGGGAGAAAAGGGGGAGCTGTAGATATGTCCACATATACACGGATATAAACATGCATATACACACGCATATACACCTTTCGAGATCGGAGGAGGGTATTCTGAGATAGTCGCGTCGGGAGAAAACGTGAAATCATGCACTACAAGCTCGGCTAACGAAAAAGCGGGAGAGAAGCGAGGACGGCGAGCGAGAACTAGGAGGAGCAGAGGATCGAAGAATTTCTCCTTCTTTCCTGTTCTGATCCCTGGCCATCATCGTCGGTCCGTCCAAATGGGGCAGCATTTTTGCTCCACGCTTACAGCTTGTGAGCCAGGCTCTGGCGCAGGCGGCGCTCGACAGCGTTCATGTACTCGGTGCAGGTGACGTAGTCCTCGCGGGCGGTCTTGCCGCAGGCCAGGGCCAGATCCTTGGTCATGATGCCGTCGGTGTTGACGGTCTCAATGCAGGCAGTCTCCAGGGCATCGGCGAAAGCAACGACATCCGGGGTGTCGTCGAGCTTGCCACGCTGGATCAGGCCACGGGTCCAGGCGAAGATGGAGGCAATGGGGTTGGTGGAGGTCTCACGGCCCTTCTGGTGCTCGCGGTAGTGGCGAGTGACGGTGCCGTGGGCAGCCTCGGACTCGAAGGTCTTGCCGTCGGGGGTGATCAGGACCGAGGTCATCAGACCCAGGGAGCCGAAGCCCTGGGCGACAATGTCAGACTGGACATCACCGTCGTAGTCTAGAAGAGTTGAATTAGCAACCGAGGTCGAAGAGAGCGCCCATTGGCTCTCAGAGGCCTTTTGGTGGGCTTTCAGAGGGCTTTCAGAGGGCTTTCAAGGGGGGGGGGGGTTCAGGGGTCTCGAGGGAGAACAACTGTCTGGGGGTGGGGAGGAACTCACTCTTCAGGGCCATGATGTAACCACCCTTGCTCTTGATCATCTGGGCGACCATGTCGTCAATGAGACGGTGCTCGTACCAGATGCCCTTCTTCTCGAACTCGGCCTTGTACTCCTTCTCGTACAGGTCCTGGAAGATGTCCTTGAAGCGACCATCGTAGGCCTTGAGGATGGTGTTCTTGGTGCTCATGTACAGAGGCAGGCCCTTGTCGAGGGCGAGCTTGAAGGAGGCCTGGGCAAAGCCCTTGATGCTCTCGTCGGTGTTGTACTGAGCCTGGACGACGCCGCCGCCGTTCTGGAACTGGTAGACCTCGATCTCCTCAGGGGCGCCGCCGTCGGCCGGGGTGTAGACCAGGCTGACCTTGCCGTTGCCGGGGATGACGCGGTCCTTGGCGCGGTACTGGTCACCAAAGGCGTGGCGGCCAATGATGATGGGCTTCTCCCAACCAGGCACCAGACGGGGGATGCGAGGGATGACAATGGGCTCGCGGAAGACGGTGCCGCCAAGGATGTTGCGGATGGTGCCGTTGGGGGACAGCCACACTGCCAAGAGGTTAGCATACTGGTACTTTTGTTTCCGGGCCTATGGGTTTCTGGGTTTCTGGGTTTCTGGGTCTCTCTTGTCATTGGGTATGGGTCAATGGGTTCTGGGTTCTGGGTTCTGGGCCTTGTTTTCGGGTCTTTTCGTTTTCAAAGCATTCATGTCGTCATGTTTGCTGTGTTCTCCTGATCTTATTCGTTGCATTGGGTAAGGCTTGCATGGGAGTGGAATAAGGCCGATGACTGGACGGAGAAACGGAAAAAAAGGGACCAAAGGGGGAAAATCAAGTGACATCTGCCATGCATGCCCGACGGCTCGGGTCGAGGGGTGGTAGGTGAGTCTCGTTTTTGAAATGGTTAAATATGACCAGACCCAACCCAGACTTAGACCCAGACCCAGATTCAAATTCATCAGATTCATACCCAGACTGTTTTTTCAAAGGGCATGTTTTGTTGGGACATTGCAAAAGGACTTCCTTGGGAGGAGATTCAAGATCTGGGTTTTCTTGAATCTCTTGTTCATTTCTTAACGTACTCTTCTTCAGCTTGAACTCCTCAACACGGGCCTCATCGGGAGTGATGGTGGCGCACTTGACACCGACCTGGTACTTCTGGATGGCAGCAGCACAGTCCAGAGTGACCTTGTCGTCGGTGGCATCACGGTGCGGCAGACCCAGGTCATAGTACTTGAGGTCGACGTCGAGGAAGGGCAGGATCAGCTTGTCCTTGATGTCCTGCCAGATGACACGGGTCATCTCATCACCGTCGAGCTCGACGATGGGGTTCTTGACGGTGATCTTCTTGATCGGGGTAGCTTGGGTGGAGGCCATGGCGACGGTGGGCGTCTGAAGGAGACGAAGACGGCGGGCGGAAGATGCAAGGACGGGACGTCGGTTTGCTTGGTTGGACGAAAGGGTGGTGGTGGTGGTGGCTGCTGCGGCTCCGCGCTTGAGGGCAAACGAAGGGGCAGAGGAAGAAGAAGAGAGGGGAGAGGACGAAAAGTAAGAGGCTTGGGAAGAAGAAGAAAAAGAAAGAGTCTTGCAGGACAAAAGGGAAGAGGAGAAAACCGGGCCGGAAGCAGCGAGGGCTCGGCGGCTGGTGGTGGTGACAGACGAGCGAAGGATAAGCGAATTCATATTGGGCAGGCGGCCAGTGTGTGGTGTCGGCAAGAGGGGGTGGGGAAAAGGCAAAGGGGAATTAGAGAAGCCGGCCGCGACAGGCAGAGCGAGAGGTGTGCGGTTCGTGGACGACAGGCCGTCGGGGGGGCCAGCAGAGACTTGCAGGAGCACGCAAGTGGCGGCAGTGGTAGTGGTAGTGGTAGTGGTGGTGGTGGTGGTGGTGGTGGTGGTGGTGGTAGTCGCGGGGGTCTCGGACACAAGAGGGGGACAACGGTTCGCGACAGGGCAAGGCCAGAGACGGAGGATTCCAAGAACCCAACGACGAGTTATCAATGGCACGAAATTGGGCCGACGCTATTGGGCAGGCAGCCGGCGCTGGCGGGTGGTCTTGGCTGGTTGGTGCTGGTTTTGTCCTCTGCGGGACATGTGGGAGGAGCCTGGGTGGGACTCTCTCTTCTCGGGTGACGTCTTGGAGGGGCTCCTTGGGACACTGGCCGGGTCGGCTCACTTGCGCGTGGTCGGTGGTTGGCTGGCTGGTTGGAGGAGCGCACTCGTACAACAAGTCGCAGCACCAGTTGCAGGAAAAATGGCCTCTTAGCCGAGGATCAGTACGGTTAGATGTGGGCGCTTTAGCTCGTTTTCCCTGCCGACTTTTTCTTATTAATACAACGGATATCCAGCTTGGAGGAGGGGGGGCCCGTGGAACGCACAGAGGAATAGGCTGTATGGTTCGTGGGTCTGTTTGTGGACGGGCTGGCCGTGGGCGAGTTGGCCGTGGGCCGGGCTGGTTCGTGGACCTTGTTGAGTCGCTTTTTTCTTTTTTGCTGGACTCCTCGGATGGCAAGCGGCCGAGCGGAAGAGAAAATGCCCGACAGCAGACAGCCCGGAAGCGGTTCGGCAAGGAAAGGTCGCGGACAAGGCAAAAAGGGCAAAAGGGCAAAAAGGGCAAGAGCGCCGCTTGTAGAAAGAGGAGCTTTTTTTTTTTTTGCTATTTTTTGCTAGCTTGCCGGTGCTTTGTTGCTTGGTTGCTTTGTTGGGAGATGGGCCGTCCTTTTTGAGCAAGTGCTGGCGGAGTTTGGCGGAATTTGGGGAGTTTGGGGAGTTTGAGTTTGGAGAGTCTGGTCGACACTGTGGGAGTTTGTGTGTTCTTGAGGGTTCCCGCCAGGTCTTTGGCGTTCTTCGGACACTACGCAGCCTTCGCAGGTTCTGCAAGTTCTCTGGAGCTTCCCAGGCTTCTAGGAGGTTCTCTCAGGAATTCCGGACGCCACTCGAGAGCGGCTGGCTCAGATCGACGCAGACTTTTGTCGTCCCAATTCAGCAGACGTGCCCGAAACGGACAAAACAACAATAATAAGCGGAGTTCCGACGATGCAAGGCACGCGGGCTGGCTGGCTGCAGGCTCCGGAAAACGATAAGAGGGGTAGGAAGAGAACGAGTGTTCTCTGTCAGGAGGGTCTGCTCTTGGGTGCTCTCGTTCTTTTGAGTGTTGCGCGTCGACTCTCCTTGGAATCGACTTATGATTCTCTCCTGACTCTTTCTCTCTGTTTGCTTCCCGACTCTCGTCCTTGCTTCTTTTTCTCTTTCTCGGCTTGTCCTGCTTTATTCAACAAATCACAGTGCGGCATCGGCCGGCGGCGGAGCGCGTTCTTTTTCTCGCTCTTTTGCTCCCTGCAAGGAGGAAAAAAAAAATCTTCCCACCGACTAACACGGCAGTGTCCAAGGGGGGATTTATGGATACACGAGACGGTGAGGCACGGATTTTTGGTGGGAAATGGGGTTATGGCAATGCGAAGGTGGGATGATGGGAGAGTTGGAAAGATGCGGAAAGAATGAGAAGGATCAGAAAGACAAGGGCAGGGGGAAAAAAGCGTTGGGTTAAGCTTCTTATGCTTCTTGCTGCTCTCCTCCCTTCTTTCCAATTGTCCTCCCTCTTTTCTTGCCCTTCCTCTCCAGCGGCATCCGCGGGGAATGTATGTCATCTTGTTTTGGAAAGAACGAGCGTCATCTGCTCTTTCCCAAGGTGTCCGCCCCCCTCACACATCCCTCGTCTGCCGTTTCCATGGGCTGTCTCATTGGCAGGTTTCTCCTCCAGGCGGCACTTTCCCCCCTCTGCCCCCTCGAGATGTCTTAATCGGCAGCCGGCAGGTACGGAAGGTCTACCCCTCTCTTTGAGGCAGGCAGGCGGCTTATTCCCTCCGCTGAGGCAGGCACCGGCTTTTGAGGCAGCCTGTCCCACCGTCTTGTCCCCTCTGCTGCTCTGCTGGGTACCGACAGGCATTCGATACGCTCCTCTTGACCTGGACATGTTATGCACTCAACGGCCGACAGAAAAGGCGGTCGATGCAGTGGCATGCAGTGGCATGCAGTGGCATGCAGTGACATGCAGTGATGACTTGCTAATGACTTGTTAATAACTCGTTAATTGCCCAGCCAAGGAGGGGTCACCAGTTACCGGCGTCTGTGCACGGATCAGTTGCGATCAGTGCGGGGGACTTCCCAAAAGAGAAGGCAAGATCGGTGTGAAATGCTTTCTTTGTAGCAAAGTGTGTGCCACTGAACACTTGCCTGCACTCGGATGGTTCCCCCACATTCTCATGCGTGGCGTTCTCTTTTTCTCTCCAATTACCGACCGGGCAAAAATAAACCAGCCAGGCTTGCCCGGTGCTTCTGACTGGCATTTTGTCTGCCCTTTTGCCCGCGGATTATCTCGCCGCAGTCGCGCCGCCTGCGATGTCCACCCTTCCCGGTCTCCTGCAGGAGGGTTGAATCTTGCTTGTCACCATGATGCGGCCCGATCTTCGTGTAGAGGCTGCATAGCAGACTTTTGCTCGTAACTGGCCAGCAATGGGTTTTCCTTTGCTTCCCCCTTCTGCTTTCCTTCCCGCCGACAATTCCGTTCCTTCTGTGTCAGGGCACAGGGCGGCTGCATACCGCAGAGGAACACTGTTGGCAGCACACACTATGGCAGACTCTGCCAGACTACTCTTGACACACACCCTGTGGCTCGCACACGAGAAGAGTCAGCCCTCGGGTGCCCACTTTCTGGATCACCCTCTCTATCCCGCTCTTCTCCCTCCAGCATAGACAACGCATGATGCTTGCAGACGCCAAAAACCGAGAATCCTGGTCCTATTGCGGTGTAGGGGGAGTATGGGATTTATGGGATTTCGGAGGTGGTATGCAATAATACCACGTTCAAGCCACAGCCAAGCAAAACAGAGATGCAAGCACACACACAGGTAGACGCGCACAGGTACCGGTCCAGGTACAGGCACACACACAGAGACACAAAGCCCACAAATCCACCAAGCCAAACACACACCTTCTCAGCCTCGTCTCAGAAATAACTCGCCCGGTTCTCGCCCGGTCTTACACTCGTATTACTCGTATTATGTATCAGTCACCCAACCCACGGCCAAAACAGGTAGTAAAATGCGAGAGTACGTGCAAATATCCGACGGAGATTATGGTTTTTTTTTTTACACACCTGTTCCGTAAAAGAAGCACGCACCAACACCGCGCATATCTGATTTGCCTACTATAAACTGACGTGCATCAAAAGCAAGATCCGAGAAGCTTGACAAATAGAAACCTGCTCACCTATTGATTTTATTGCGGGTTTTATTTGTTTAATCCCCCGCGGGTTAATCAGATAACAACAAAAACAGGGCACCCTCTCCAAAATAGATTTGACAGAAATAGGAAAAGGCTGAAGCAAAAAGGAAGCTAAAATAAGTGTGAACCGCCAACCTGATATCTGGATATATATCGGGTGATGTGCGCGTCGGGTTGGTTGTCCTTGGTACGGGACTTACCTCCGAGGCACACAAAACGAGAAGGATGCACAAAAAAAGAGAGAGAGAGACACACACACAAAAAACTATAAATTGTGTATTAAAGACGAATCCAACACGCACCCAGAATCATTTGTGTTTCGTGCCAACAGCCCGTTCAGTTGACCGACCGAGAAGGGAAACGAACCGAGAGAAGAAGTCCTTATGTACACGCAAGTTTCGCCTAGAGAGGAACCACCGAAGTCCGAATTATTTAATAGCAAAAAAGGAAAGGCCCCATACCCAAATGGCCTCGGGCCTCGGCACACTCCCTGACCATATGCAAGATACCAGTGACATATATCTTCTTTCCTTCCCTGTGTTCCCTTACCCATATTTTTGTTGTCGTTTTGTTTCTTTGATATGTATAAAAACCCCAGTATCACTGACGGGACGACCCGTCGTGCCCTTTTGCGTTTATGTTGACATTTGCCCCCCTTTTTTTTCTGTTTGGTTTGGGTTTGTCTTAACTTTTTTTGGTCCTTTTTATTCTCTGTTTTCTTGTCCTTGCTTTCCTCCTGTCACTGGGCTTCCATGCGCAACCGCTCCAAGGCCGCCTCCCGGATGGCCCTCCGGGCCGGCTCTATCTCACCGCTACACTCGGGACACACCCAGCCCTGCTGGGCAACCACCACCCGTCCGAGACATCGCGCACACCGCCACCATGTCGCATCGATGTAGCACTCCCGCAGCCACTCCTCCTGAGAGAATGGCTTCTTGCTCTTCTTGGCGGCGGCCATAGCAGCAGCCGAGGCCGGGGACAGACCTCCTGCGGACGATCCGGGGCTTACTGCCGACGCAAAAGACGAATTCATCTGTGGCGAGAACGGCGCACGATGTCCGTTGCTGTTGCTCCCCCGCTTGAGAATGTCCTCAATGTGGTACTCGCGCAGGTGTTCGCGGAAGTGGTCTTTGCGGTGGAAGGGCGCGTCTCGGCGCGAGCAGCGCGGGTAGTCGCAGTAAAAGTGGTCCTTGTCTTGCTCATCCGAGTGGATGTGCCGCTCGTGGCGTTGGAGATCGGCCATGCGCGTAAAGACGGGGCCGTCACAGTGCTTGTGCCGGCAAACATACTGCTTCCGTCCGTGGTGGCTGTTGCTGCTGCTGCTGCTGCTGCCGCCGCCGTTATTGTTGCTGTGGCTGTTACTGTTGCTATTGCTGCTGTGGCTGTGGCTTGAACGCTTGCTTTGGCTCTGGCTTGGGCTGGCTCTCTGACTCTGGCTCCCCTGCGGTGTGGAGTGTTGATGGTGGGAGGAGCTACTCTTATGACTGCTGCTGCTATGGGAGCTGGACTTTGAGCTGCTGTAACGCCCACTGCTGCTGCCGCCGTTGCCAATGTGGCTGCTGGAAGACTTGCTGCTGGGGCTYGCCCACGCCTTGGAAGATTGGATTTGCTTGGATGATGGTAGTATCCCTGTTGAAGGGACGGTTGTGTTCACAAAGCGGACTGCTCTCTGGTGTTGTTGTTGTTGTTGTTGTTGTTGTTGTTGTTGTAGGTGTTGCTGTGAGGGCGTTGCCTTCGAGTTCGGTTCTAGTCCCATGGTAAGGCCGAGCTCTGGTTCTCGCTTTAGAGATGGTTGTGATAGGAGCGGTGCGTTGTGTGCTTGGTGTTGCTGGTGCAGAGCCACTTGTTGTTGAAGAAAGCTGGCGTTGGCACCCGACATCTCCAGGCCGGTGGCGGAAAACTCCATTGACCGGGACACCCCAGGAGACTCCATGACATCCGGACTAAGTATAGTTATTTTGTCAGCACCATCTTTTTCGACTGTCCTGTCCTCGTTGATTACCGCTGATAATCTTGCCGGTTCAGCTACAACTCACCTCAAGAGGAAGTCCTCGTTGGGGTAGAACCAAGCAGACTGATTCGCAGCAGGCGTCTTGGATGATAGATGGATGTCAGCCATAGCATGGCTTGGGGATGAATAGTCGTCGTTCCATTTGAAGCCAGTCGAACTGTCAGCGAGTTCGGACAGGTTGATGGGAACACTGGCATAGATCGCTGGCATGTCATACGCAGTCGCTGGGCTAGGGTTGCTGGACGAGACACTAGAAGACGAGCGGCTGCTGCTCGTTGTTGACAAGCAGCTGGGTGTCGTGCCATAGGACAGATAATGCTGAATGCTGTAGTCTGCCGTGGTCGTTGACACTTCGTTGTGAGATGGTACCACAGCTTGGAAGTCCATGGCCTCAACGCCGTCTTGGTATACGTGGAACTGGGGTACTTGCGAGTATAGAAAAGCGGCGTTGTGGTGCTCGGGGTCATTGTTGTTATTGTTGTTGTTATCCATTTCGACTGTTTGCCTGAGGTGGCCGTCGCGCTGTCGTGTTTGCTTGGGTGCTGATGGGCGTCATGCAAGGCTTTTCTGTCTGATTTTGTTCCTGGATCCGATGCCTGGATCTGCTTTTTGTACAGGTGGGCAGAGAGGGTAGGAGACTAAGAGGGACCGTGGATCCGAGTGGATGCTCGCCTATGCCGGTGGTTATGGTTGTGTGTATAGTTTTCCCAGAGGTATGGGTCTTAAGATAAGAGGGTATATCCCAACGGTCGGGTCGTACCTGATCCCGGGCGGCCGTGCTGGTGATTATGTATGGGCGCGAGTGTTTCAAGAGCACAAAACACGCACACGGCCAGGGCAGTGAGGCGGACGCGCTACTCCCAACAGGCAGGAATGGGGAAGACAAGGATGGAGGATTGGGATGACGGTGGTGGTGAAGCTGGTGGTGGTGTGGCAGCTCAAGAATGGGGAAAGGGGTTGAAGCAGGACGGAACAGACCGAAGGCGACGTTGGCAGCTTGCTGTTGACCTGGACGTGCAGCCAGGAAGGAAATTGGCTTCTAAGTCATCAACCTAAACAATCACAAGCAGCATGGCAAGCACAAGTGTGAGTGCGATCGTGTGTGTGTGTATGTGTATGTGTATGTGTGTGTTTTGTGGAAGTGTGAGTGGGTTCGAGAATATGTGGGAGTGTGAATAATGTGGACGTATGGGTGTGAGTTTTGCGCAAAAATAGCGCCGCAGGTTTACCGAGTGCCAAACAGGAAAGGACAGGGAAGGAAGAAGATCGGACAGAATAGGAAATTCCAAGAAGCCGAATGCAGGGTCAAGATGATCAAAGCCAAGATGGGACAGCGTCAACACAGGGCCGAACGTTGGCAACCGAAGGCTGGATGGACGGCTTGACCGGTTTGTGGTTTCAAAAAAAAAGAAGATTGCAAGCTCCCGGGTCTGTGAACAACCTAAAGCTGCAGCAACCCTCGGGCTAACGCAAGCATTTCGGTGGCTTTTTTCTTTTTCTTTTTCTTGCTTTTTGAAATTCCTTTTTCAATTTTCGGTTGATTGTTTTGCACGATGAGAAACAAACCAAAAGGGGGAAAGTAAATGGGCAAGGAAAATATTAGGCGCCTTCTTTTTGAAACAAGACACCTCTAGAGACTTGCTACGTAGTAGCCACACTATGCAGCAACCACCCTCTAGCATGTAGTAAGATAGGGCAAAGCTAAATTTCTTCACAAGACTGGAGAGGCTTGCTGGGGCTCCCAAGACGTGGAGAAACAGCAGATCTTGCTGAGGATGTGGGTGTGCACATTGTGACATAGGCAGACATTGCGGCTCATTGGGCGAAAGAAGCACCACAGCACGAAAGCGCCATAGCAGAATGCTCGTAGTGGAGGATGGCCCAGTCCAGTGCACAGAGTACATAGTATGTGCACTGGAGACGGATCCATTTCAAACCGTGACCAAGACTTCGGTCCCGAAGGAGCGGTCTGCAGGGGGGCATAGCCCCCCTTCGCACACCCCAGTCATATTGTCATATTATGACGAAGTGAAGTTAGCCATTGGCCGGTGTTGCTGGACCAAGCCCACACTGGCTGTATACTGTACGGCCGTGTAAGAGAGTTTGTTCGTGGTGCGGGGAGGAGCCGGTGTAAGTGGCCCTTGGCCGTTGTGCAGATACACAGTAAGATAGGTTTCATATGGCTATGTAAGAGGGCAAAAAGAATATGGCAAGAGTCAGAGACTAAAGCAGAGGGGGTGGGGGGGGGCATTACCATACGGTCGAAGGATGCCGTTCGCCATGCCATCGGTGCGACTAAAGGTGAGAATTATGGCGGATAGGGCAGGTGCAGAAGACTCGAACGGCATAATATGACATGCAAGGCATGGCCCTGGCAAGGTATCTGACACAGTAGAGCCTGGGAGACCCTGTGAGGCCACCGGGGACATGGCAGGTCACGGCAGGTAATAGCAAACCATTGGAGCCACCAGGGACTAAAGCAAGCGAGATGGGTAGACGGTCCGGTACTACGTGCGAGGTCGGAAGGAAGCGAATGGTACAAGCATGACTATCAGGCAAATTGACATAGGCGACGACAGGGTGGGACGGGGAGAGACAGTGGCAAAAAGAAAAAAAGAAAAGAAAAGGAAAAGAATGGTGTCGATCGGGATGGGGAGCCAGAGCGGTTAACCGGGAACTGAAGGTAGCCAGATGGACTGAGGTGGGAAAGGCAGGAAACGGGGCCAGGAGGCCAATGCGGGTTAGGAAACGGGCAAGGCCAGGAGGACGGTAGGAAAGGCAGATAGCTAGCGTAATGTAATACAAAGTGTTGGAACGGCGGCAAGGGAAAGAGCAAGAGCAAAATGAATAGAAGAAGAGGACAAAAAAAGAGTACGCAAAATACCGGAAACCAACAGAGGAAACCCGCATGCAAGAACAAATAGAAGCTAACAAATCAAAACAAGCAACACCGGCAACCCAACAGAAACACCAGCCCAGCACCGAACAGGAGACAGAAGCAACGGATGCACGAAAGCCAAGAAGCTCAGGAGCTTGCTTAGAACAACAGCTACCAATCCCAGACAAAGGGTCCCAACCATGCGGCCCAAAGAAGGCGACGAGCTAAGACGCACAAGCCAATCGTAACCCGCCTTCTTAGTTGGCTCTGGGTCCCCTGATCGGGGCTGTGGGCTCCAGCATGTAACCATGCCATGCCATATGTGATATGCCAACATGACTACTTGGCCATGGCCCGTCGCGTTGTCTCGTTGGCAGGAGAAGCCTAACCAGAGACCGAAGCGAGACCAGCCGGACCACGCTGTGCTAGTTGTAGTTATTGCCGTCCCGGCTTCTCCTCAAGCCTTGCGTACCCCCCTATTCGGCCCAGGGCAGAATTGTCTGAGGCGCCCAGTTTCTGCAGGGCATAGAAGGGGATTTGGCTGGGCCGCAGACAAGCAGAACCCGGATGTTTGATATTTGGGCTTTTGTCGTTGGTTAGTGTGCGGGTTGACTTTGCGGATACTTTTTCCGCAATGGCTAGTTTGCTTTCTCTGGGGTTTTTCGTCTTTGTTTTCGGATCCGTTTTTCTTCTTTTTGCTTCTTGGCATGTCTGTGTGTTCGCTCTTCCGCTTCTCTTTATCGACTGGTGTAGTAGCCGTTTTTACCAGGCTAATTTGCCCGCTTTGTCTACCCACCGTGAGTTTCGCCAGCGACGGCGGACAGAAGTAACTAACCATGGGGAGCCGAACGGGAGGTTTGGTGGAAATCGGGGGGGTCCCGAAAACTCGCACTCGCCCACAGTACATAGTAAGCATGGCCTGGTTGTTTTGAAAAAAAAAAAGGCCAGACCAGCCAAGGGACGGTCAGTCCGAGCCACATTTTAGCCCCCAACAGCCCTTTTATCATGCCAGATTCCCTGTGTTTGATTACTTGGGACACCGAGCCCATGCGACATGAGGTGTTTTCGACGAGGAGGTTGTTTCTTTTCGACCAGAGAAATAATTGATCTTCGTTCCTTTTTTCTGTTTTTCTATGCTGGGTCTTCCGTTTGCTGACGATGCGTCTTTTTGTTGCTTCTCTAGACAAAGAAAGCCAGACGCACTACCACGCACACGCACACGCACCCGCATGCACACGCACGCACACGCACACTCGTCCGCGGACATGTATTTCTTGGTACACTCAGGCACTTTCCTCTTCAAGTGAAGCCGGTCGGCGATCGTGATTTTCACGATCGCCGACCAGCCCAATATAGCCCGAAATACGGGGCCCAGAAATAGAAACAATAGGAGCGCGTGAAGTGCGCGAAGCATGCGAATCAAGGAGCACATCACGCGAAGCGAGAGGGGCAGAGGATGCACGAAGAGGCGCCAGAAGGAGAATGCCGTTGGACGCTTGTTCGCGAGCATGCTTGCGTGGGCTTGCGTGGGCTCGCGTAGTCCGTATTAGTCGAAAAGAGGGATCGGGGTGCAGCCAAGCGAAGAGGAGCCAGAGCAGCGGTGGCAGGCATCGTTGCAGCTCCAGCAGACAAAGTGATCAGCGCTCGACCAGGCTCGACCAGACTCGGCCAGTCGAGCAGAGGCGGAAAAGGCTCTTACTCGTCGGATTCGGCCGTTGTTCTCGTGGGGCTGTCATGGCAGAGGCCGCGCAATGGCCAGAGGGCCCGGTAAGCCACATGAGGCACAGGCCCGCCACAGCCGAAGAGCAGCTAACCAGCTATACTCGTAGAGCAAAAGAGCAATAGATCAGCGGGGCAGCAGAGAAGCGGAGCAATGGAACAGCAGGCCAGCAGACCAGCAGACCAGCAGACCGGACCGGCAGAGCAATACTAGCAGACCAGCATACCTGCAAAGGGGAGAAGGTGGCCTTGGCCAGTGCTCTTGGGCCTTCTGCCTTTCCAGAGATGAGCCAATCCTCAGCGTGGCATTGTGCTCGACAGCCCTAAACGGCCCTTTTCAAGGCTCGGCTGGTTGAGGTGCAGTAGCTTGGGCATTTTAGGTGCTCGTGCTCTTGGTGCGCTTGGTATCCTTGGTGTCATTAGTGCCCTTGTGTTGTGGGTTCTGTGTGTTCCGGGTTCTCATTTGGGTTTTCGATGGTCTCAGATGGCTGGGTGCTTGCGTCCTCGGGAACCTGCAACGCGCACAGAGGCTTCGCTAACACCCCCTAGCTTTATGATAGACACATGAATGGCATGGGACGGTGTCGTGGGAAGAGGAAAAAGAAAGTAGAAGAACAGCGGATCTGGGCCAAAAACAGACGGATGCAGGCCTGAGGATCGTGAGTCAGGATCCCCAAGACTTGGAATTGCAGGACAATTTGCCCTGTTTGTGGGTTAGTCGGCGATTAACTAGTTAGTTGGCGAGATGGGCAAGAGCTTGGTGCTGGCTGAGAAGGCGCTGCGGCGCGCGCGAAGGCGGGGCAGGAAGGCGCGAAGGGCTGGGTCTCGACCGACTGGGCAAGGCTACGCAATTTGCGCTGGTGCACTGTGGGGGGGTGCTATGAGTA
Organism: Raffaelea ambrosiae; assembly: GCA_002778195.1. Lineage (NCBI taxonomy): Eukaryota > Fungi > Ascomycota > Sordariomycetes > Ophiostomatales > Ophiostomataceae > Raffaelea > Raffaelea ambrosiae. The sequence goes on from PCDI01000007.1 coordinate 1,390,697, forward strand.
TTACATAGTTACTCGTTACTGTGTGATATTACTGCGCGCAGAGCAAAATGGCAATCGCGAAAGGCCAGAAGGCAGGTGCGACAGACAGCACCACAGGCGAGGAGGCAGGCGCGACCGAGAACCAGATTCAGGAAAACGCAACTGGGAATTACGATGCTCGTAAGATACCAACTAACTAGTTGGTCACTACTCATATTATTACTATGGTAGGTGTGATGGAGCGATAGAGTAAAAGAGGCCAAGCAAGTTGCCGTAGCCCAGCAAACCAGCCAGCAGGGAGCCAGCAGGGAAGGAGCAGTAGGGCCATAGGCCTATCCCCAGAGCAGCTGGCGTCGGAATCCTTCGAACATGGCCCGTCGGGGATACTGCATCTAGGCAACCCACCGGAACCAATCGCTCCTGTTTCTCCATCTGGTCGGCGAGCTCTCCGCCTGCGGTGTACGTACTCGTAGACTACTAGTATGGTGGACTAGTGCTAGTTCTTGTCTCCAGTCGGTTTCCAGTTTTGTGTGTCCATTCTCCAGTGGCCCGTACGGTGTACTATGTAATATGCCAGTGTCTTCCAGAAGGGCGCCAAAAATGTGGCCATACGAACCTGCCATTGTGGTATGGGGATTCGAAGGATTTTTGGTGCAGCACGCCCGGCTTCGCTGGTGATTTCCATTCTTCTGGTGCTGGACTTCTGGGCTTCTGATTTTACGAGTACTTTGCTCTTTATTTGTTTTTCTGGAGCCCCATTGTCCGGTGTTTCTTCTCCTGCGAGTGTTCTTTCGATCTGCTTTGTTTTGTTTTGTTTTGTTTCGTTTTCTGTTTCTCGTCCTTTTCTTTTATTATTGTGCATTGTTCCTTCTCGTCTCTTTTCTCTTCTGACTTTTCCGACTTTTCTTTTCTGTCGTTTCTTGTGTGCTCTTCGCTTCTTCATTTCCTTTCTTTTTTCTAAAAAAAAAATAACGTGTTATCTATTTATTTATTTTTTATTTATTCGGATTTTTGTCAGATTTATTCTTGGTCTGTCTACGGGTATGTCGCTCCTTCCATCTCGTAATGCATCGTGCCTTCTCAATGTTGATCTTCTGCCTGCCACACTCGCCGCCATGATTTCTTTTCTCTGCTATTTCCTTTTTGGCTGGTCTCGGGCTCCGCCCTTCTTAGGTTCCCTGCTCTTTGAGGAAAACCGATACGCCGGATTCGGGACCCTCACCCCCCTTCTTTCCCTACAGAGTGCATGCTTTAGTACCCACCTTCCCTCTAACCCTCCGAAAAGGAGGGTATTATTGTTATCATAACAGCACTCATACTGGCTGCAATGTGTCTTGAAGATACCTGTGCGCCACTCGGGGTATTGTAAGATAATACGTTACAGCGCACGAGCATTGCCTATCTCCCCGAAAAGGACGCGTAGTTTAGGCCTTACCGTGTGGCCCAACCAACCACCGTCCAGTGACGTGGCGTAAAAATAAGCATAACACGGACAGACCAGGAAAACAAAAAGTGGAGTGAGTCCAGAAGGATCAACGTCCCTGTGGCTGGCGCACAACCCCTCTGACCGTTTCTTTCGTTCTTCTTCGTTTTCCCGTATTACCGACCGGCCAATTTTAGCACTGAGATCCGTTCTCTTTGGTTTTTGTTCCTGCTCTGGGTGGCACCCGGCGATGACGAACCTGCTACGCAGTCTTGGGAGGATCTGGGGGGGTCTTAGAGCGTCTTGGGCCGTCCATGGATGCTTTTTGGAGAGACGGCGCATCCATCTTGCAGCCACTTGCAGGCACTAGCAGCGAGACGAGATGCACCTACAGACCCGAGACGCAACCATCACGAGATGCAAAACGTGGGTGCATAAACGCATTACCATCGTGCGTACGAGTTGATAATAATAGCGTAGGGGTGATCTAGTTATCAACGTCATGAGGCCAATCCAGACTACCGGTAACGAGAACGAGAACGAGAAGGGACATAATAGCGACAGAAAGTAAAAAATGGATGAGAAAGCAGGAAGGATAATGCCATGTTGATAATGAGAAAGAAAAGAAAAAAAAAAGGATCGCCAGAGAGAAATGACAATAGATGCCAATAAGAATTGGGCCGAGACACCACGAAAAGTCGACAAGTGACGCGTCGACGAGGTGACAAAGATGGCGGACGAAAAGATGTGAACATGCAAAGGTGTGATATGGAGCAGGAATGGACCGAAATGATCGAAGTGGGCAAAAAGGAAGATGGGGGCCATGGGGCCCTGGGGCAATGGACGGATAAAAAGACTGATCCGAGCAGGGGAGCAAGAGAAAACCGGGACAACAAAACGAAGAACGACTGGCAAATGCAGGGTTGATGCTACATAGCAATAACGACTGGCAAATACAAGGGAGGCCAGTGGAGCAAGGAGGTAGTGAAGGCACTAAAGGCGAACATGGCGAGGAGAAGGGCCTACCGTACGATGTGACTTACAGGGGAGGAAAAAAAAAAGGAAAACTACCATGCATGTACGAGTGCTATGAAAAGGGAAGGGCCTAATACAGGACGAGGGGCACTAATACAGGATGAGGGGCACTAATACAGGACGAGAGGCACTAGTACAGGACGAGGTAAGGGGAAACAAACAGTATGTATGCCGTAATAGAAGAAGACAAGGCGAGACAGAACAAGAGACGAGACGAGACGAGACGAGATAAGACGGACAAGGCGAGACAGAGCAAGGTGCATAGTAAGACGGGCAGAGCAGAAAACTAAAACAAGCAAAGCAAGACAAGCAAGGCCAGGAAGGCAAGGAACAAAGTGGTCTCCAGGACAACTCGACTGAAAGGGAGCCCAAACAGGGAAGCGGTGGAGCAGACGAAGAGACGAAGAGACGAAAAGAGAAAAGACGAATTAGAAGGGAACATGCCAAGAGGTGCAAACATGAACGGCTGTCGTGTAGATGAATGTAACGAGTACGTAAGATAACTACACCGCACCGCCGCACACAGACGGCAAGCACACAGCGCTTTAGTGGCCTTCCCCCTCGCGGATTGACCGACGGAAGTTTCCTTGACTGGGTTTCCTGATCAGGGACAGCTACCCGACAGGGTTCTGAGAAGAGAAGGTGGTTGTGAGGGGGGGTTGGTATCGGCCGGTATCGACTAACTACTATGTAGCATGAACCAGTATCGACCAAGGCCAAACGATGCAGCTTGCCAAAGATTGGCCCAATTGGAAAAAAAAAAAGAGAGAGAGAGAAGGATTCTCCTCATGCATGGGTAGGATCCCCTCACTCTTTTGTTTGGTTGTTTCATGTCTTACTTTGTAGTTTCCTTCCCCATAAGGCAAAAACTGATAGAAATGACATGTTAATACACCGTATGTGATTGTATCTTTTTATTGTATCATTTGTATCTTGCTGGGAGGGTGTACTTTGTAGCTTGCAGAAGTGCAGGCCTTGGCCGAGGAGTCCCGTCAATGTAACTGAACCTTTGTTGTGTCGGTACAACCTCGAATCCTGTCTGTCGATGAACGTGGAATCCTGTACAGTTGAGTCATCTCGTTGGCCATACTCGGGAATTCCCGAACCTCGTAGGATGTCTAGCATGTCTAGCATGTCTAGCATGTCGGTCGAACTGAATCGGTCTCGATGCTTTAAGTTGTTTTCTTGGTGAGCCACGTCGGCCGAACTGTCTCGTATCTTTTTTTTTTTTTCTTTTTTTTTTCTTTTTTTATCTCTCTTTTCAATTTCTCTTCAATTTCTGTTGTACTCAATTTTTCTTGTCCTTCACCATCTCGTATCATTTGTAATCACAGGATGAAAACTGCTTTCAGAACGAGTCCAAACACAACCCTTACCAATCAAGTAGTTGGCTGCCCAGTTTTCATTTCTGTCTTTTGCAAACACACCAGACTGACTGCCGTCGATGCCCTGTGCCCCCCACCCTCCATGCCCACGCTGCTGTTCCTTCAGCCAAGGTCGGTCAACACCCAGGAACTCACGATAAGCATCCTTTTTCAATTTATTTTGGGGGGAAACCATCACCAAGCCATCGTTCTGGACACACACATACACACAAGCTGAAAAAACTGAAAACCCGAAAAACTGAAAAACTAAAAAATGTGTCGTTCCTTTCTCTTTATTCCCCTTCCCCCACCCTTGAAGCTTTGATAATGGCAGCTTTACCTTGGCAGTGTCGCGTGTCGTCTTTCTTTATCTGGGACACAACGTTCCCTCCCCCCCGAATTGGACCCTGCTTTGTAACAAGCAAAATAGAAAATTATGCAACGACAAAAAGGACTATCATCAAGGACTATCATCGTATGCAAGATAACATGGGCAGTGAACTCCATGATATCATCATCGTACGTGGTAAAGCAGGATCCGACAAGGGAGACATCCCAAGTACACACCAGGGAAAAAAAAGATGCCGCAGGTGCCTTGTCTGCATCCTTCCCATCGCAAAGGTACTCGTAGATATGCCTTCTCCGATAACAGACCCATGTCCTGCGCGACTTGTGCCTCGTGGCACAGGCACATTAGCACCAATTGACATACGACGCCAACAGCACATCACCCAACACGTACACGCCCACGCACACGCACACGCACACGCACACATGCAACACGTAGTTGTGCAGAAAACTGCTTTTTTTTTGTTCTTTTGTTCTTTTCTGCTTCTTCTCTTTGTTGAAATCTGGCAGAAACCACGCAGGGCAAAAGCACGGCGGGTACTACTGTGCAGGGGTGAGGGAGGAGCAGCGAACATGATGAGAGGCATGGAAGGATTGAGCTTCCATGTCAAGACATGTTGCCCCAAAAGCCAAAAAAAAAAGTCAAAAAAACACACTGGGAGGATGTAAAGGAATGACAATAGCTAAGTTCATCTCGTGTCTTGGCTCATTGGGGAGGTTTATGTTTTTATGTTTATTTTTTTATGTTTATTTTTTTAATGTTTAATTATTCACTGTTTATTTCATTTTTACTTTTTAATTTTTTTCATCCTCGAGGGATACCTTGTCCAGCTGAAGGACGTGCCAGCAGCTACGCCCTGATACGCGGTAGGTCGATAAGAAATAACGGATGCGCATACGAGTACGGATGTGCGGTGTAACAAGACCTCGTTTTAGAAATCTCTTTGTGTTTTTGGCTGTTGAAAAGGAGCAAAATGAGCCATCGCCGAAACAGAGTTGACAGCGAATTAGGAGGTAAGAAGAGAGTGACAGTTCCGAAGAGACAAATTTCAGGAGGCAGTAACTAGTATGTAGGAGGCAGGAGACAGGTACCTGGAGACAGAAACCAGGAACTGAAAAGACGCTGGAAAACAGGAAACGGAACAGAAACTCGCAGACCGGACGCGGGCACGGAGCATCAAAAAAGCCGGGGATGGAACCTTCAGGTTGACGCTATCTGTATCTATGTTTTGATCTGATTTTTCTTTCGTCCAGTTCTTTGAACAATACTGGTATTTTTTTTCTATAGTTTTTTACTATATTTTTTACTAACTATATTTCTTCTATATTTTTTCTATATTTTTTCCCCGGCTTGGGGGTTGAATTTTTCTCTTCGGGACAACTGCGCTTCAAGGTGTCAGTTGACGGAGCTTTGTCTGTCTGTAGCCTCTCCGCTTGACCGGGAGAGAGAACTAAAACAGACGAGGCTGCGACTGGGAGCAGGATTTGGGGAGGAACGTGTTTTTTTTCTTCTTTTTCTTTTGCTGTTATGTGATTGCCTGATCGGGGCAGAAGTCCGAGGCGTTCTGAACCGACGCAAGTTTGCGAGCCCGTGTGCAAGCCAGTTCTTGTTGGTTGGCGAAGCCGGGTGTGGCGCATAGCTTGCGTCTCTGGCTTGCGCCCTCTCAGTGCCACCGTACCATCCTAAGCGAAGTCAGACCAGGGGTGCAGAGGGGAAAGGGACATACATACCGCCCACATGCACTAGTTAATTACATACAAAACACACAGACCACGGTGCGGCCAGAGCACAGCATTGTATTGTATTTGTTTCGGAAAGTCACCGGAAACTCCCCGGCCGGAAGAGGGGGTAAAATACATAGTACGTTGTGGGGGAGGGAGAAGGGGAAAAAAAATTGGCGAGTGACATTGTAAACAGTATGAGCAGAGAGAAGACGAAGGAGGAAGGGGACGACGAGGCTGAGTAAATACAGTCCGCCGTGTTCGGTATCAAACTGCTCTTTTTTTCTGGACTCGTTCTTTGTAAACCAACCGGTGCCAAGAAAGAAAAGAGAAAGGATTCGAACAGGGTTGAATTGGAGGAGTAGGGGGGGGGGGGGCAGTGGTGTTGTCTCAAGAGAGCAGCCATATGCAACCATATGCGGAAACCAGATGCAGCCTGCAGACAGTTGGCGCAGATGCGCAGAGACAACAATAACACCCCCCCTAAAAACAGACCAAAGAGAGAGCAAAGAAAAAGGCAGGAAAAAAAAAGGCCCCAAGGCGGCATGCTCCATTTGTCCTTTTTCTGCTTCGCCTCTTGGCTCCTTTTGTTTGTTTCCCTTTTGATTTCTTTTTTCTTTTCTTTCTATCTTTTGCTCACTGCGCCTTACTTTGAATTTCCTTTTGATGCATCATGGGAGAGTGTTGTTGGGGTGGTTGGATGCACGGCGGCTAGAGGCAAAGCCCCCAAAACGACAATAAAACGTTGGAACGCAAACGGCAGCAATATGTACTCGTAGAGGCTCGGGGGGGGGGATCGGCTGCTGGGATACCATCTAGGCTGCCCACGAGGTCGTTTTTGCTGGTACGACATCATCTCTTTTGACAGACTCTGCAGATGCTCCTTGTAGAAAAATAAAAAGGCACGTCTATTGATCGCGATACGATCAGAAAGCCTGGTCGGGTCCAGACTCCGACCCCGGAAGTATATGCTTTCGCGTGCAAGGCAGGGGAAGAAGGGGAGAGGCTGTCATGTTCCCCCTTGTTGGTTCCAAATGTCTATGCTGGGGAGGACAAGCAAAGCAAGGGGAAGAAGTTTTGAGTAAGCTTACTGGAAAATGTGTTCGGGGCCATTCGTTAGAATATTCCGGGTAGTTTCTGGATAGTTTCTGGTCTATTCCAGAACGCAATTGGGAGGCATTCTCTTCAACAATCGATTACCAAGAGAAAGGGGGGCCATTGCTTCTGTTCGTATGTTGCAGAGTTGCCAAAAGGGCCGAGGGGGGGGGATGACAGGCAACCGCCAACAAGGCGAACACAGAAGAACCCACAGACGAGTATCCGCGAATGTGCACTTTCAGAGATGCTGCAGATTATGTGCGCTCTGCTTGCGTGTATGCCTCGTTCGCCTCGGCAGTTTCTGCCCAACTATTATGGCCAGCCAAAAACGGAACAATCACGGCATGTTGTCGTCGAGCAGCCAACAAAAGAGAAAAGAGAAACTGACAGAGCAAGAGAACCAGATGCCGAGACAAATTCGGCAACGGTGTGCTCTTTCTTTTCACCAGTCCTACTGTTTGATATTGCTTTCCCGTCTCAAGCCGTCAAGTTGTGGGACTATGTAGTGGAGGTGGTGCCAGGCAAGGCTGAGGGTGTCAACAAAGTTGCACCATGATCCTACCATGCAGTGGTTATACTAAATGGTAAGGCATCCTCTGCGCAGACAGACATGATCGAAACATCCCATTTTTTTGTCAAGAGGACAAAAGAGAAGGTGCAAACGTCCCATGGGCCGCAGAGTCGCGGAGCCGCATCTGCTAATTTTTCTTCCTTTTCTTCCCCGTTTGCTGGGTGGCCTCTCTTTCACACCAGCTGGTAATTGGGGGGGGGGGGTTGACTGTTGCTCAGCCTTGTCTACTCCCCGAGGCATCCACTCCAGGGCAAGACGATTGCATCACGTTATTTCGAACCAGCAAGCATCGGCCGAATTCACTTTCCAGGCAATAAGAAAAAAGTAGATGGGCAAAAAAACAATGAATGGCCTTGTCATTTGTTATGTTTGAGAGAGAGAACGCAAAGCAAAAACGCCCCGCCCTATGGCAGCCGCCACAAGTTTTGAACTTGCTTGTGGGAGAGAGATACTCATAGGGAAACAACCAAGTTGCCGTGTTGTGCGTCCGTGACTCGCGAGACAAAAAAGAAGCAAAAAAGAAAGAATAAAGAAACTATCAGAACCAAAACACAGAGAGAAAAAGAGAGCAAGAGGAGACGGAAGAAGAAAGAGGAATCAGAATTGGCACACAAATGACCAATCCCTACATCCATCCCAACAGAGACAGAGGTTTCGTAATTCTGCTCCTCGTCGTCTTCTTCCTCCTTTTCCCTTCCTCCTTCATACGTCGTCCTCCAGGAACTTGTAGACAAACTTGAAGTCTGCCTTTCTCCGATTCATCCTAGAAGAAACAAATACACATTAGTAAAGCTGCTTTTTGTATGGCCAAGTTAAATAAATGGACGTCCTTCTGCCCACGTACCATGTGCTCTCGTAGTCAAAGAACCGGTAGGTGCCCTGCTCAAACTCCTCCGTAATGCTCTTCGGCTCCTCGTGGCGCTGGAACCAGGTCTGGTACTGCTTGTGGAACCGCCAGCTCATGTCCTTGAGAGCCTTGGCGGCCAGGTACTGCTGGTACGTCCCCTGCTTGTAGTAAAACACGTAGAACAACGTGTCCGGGTCGATGCGGCCGTACAGCCGCGGGTCGTCTAGCAGTGCCAGCGGTTCTTGCGGGTAGTTCGACGACGAATGGTACCGCACATCCGGCTGGTACCGCCGCGCCGACTCCGCATCGCTGACATCGGGCGCACTGCTGGCAGACTGGGCCGCCAAACGCACGCTCGTCGACGGGTTCGTCTGTGGCGGCCGGCTCTTGGTCACCTCAAACGACTCCACCAGATCCTGCAGAGATGCCGGTAGGTGGTAGATCGACTCCTCCTCGGCCTCCTCCTCCTCCTCGATGATCGGTGCGGGCTTGAATCCGTTCGTGACGCCGTTTGTATGTGGGCCTGCGATAGGAGGAAATAGAAAGAGGCAAAGTTAGTGGGAAAAAAAAGAAGAAAACACTGAGTCTCCAAAAGAAACTTCTGGAAGAATGAATATCTGGCAAGTTTTGTGCACGTTGTTTCCCCCTCCTAAATCTGATATCAATCTTACCTTTCCCTACTGGCTCGGAAGCTTCGGGTGCTGCTGCAGCCGAAGAAGCTGATGCCGTCGCTGATGCTGTTGCAGCAGCCGCCGCCGCCGCCGCCGCCGCCGCCGCCACCGCCGCCGCGCTCTTACCGCCTGCCCTTGACGACCTTGTGCTCTCCGACTTTATTGACGAGGCTGAAGATGCAGCCGCTGCACTTGATGCTGATGCTTGGGCAGCAGTCTGTATCGACGCGAGTTGTGCAGGAGTTGGTTTCGGGGAGTTGGCGGCGCTGTTCTTGCCCTGCAACGACGCGAGCGTTAATCTTGGCGATGGACCAGCGGCACCTGGCGGTGGCGGTAGTGGCGCGATGCCGACATTGAGCTTATCGCTGGCCGCTGCCGCCGCGGCTGCGGAGGCGTACTTCAGGCCCTCGCCTGCCGGCCGTGCTGGGATGGAGGCAGGCTTCATGTTCGCCGGTGCACCATTGCCGAGAGTTTGCAACGGGGCGTGCAGCGTAGCGAGCGTAGGCAGAGGTGATTTGAGTTGCGTCGAGGGTCGTCTGCCTGTCGAGGCCGCAGCTTCTACCGCCGCCGCCGCCCGTCCCTTGCCGCTCGCCGTCGGTGCCGATCGAATGGAGTCCGTTTCTGGCTCGTCCTGCACGGACTGCGTGTCCTGTGACGAGCCCTTGTCATTGTCCACGCTCATACCGAAAGCATCCACCTCCTCGTCGAGTTTGAGGTCGTCGTACATGGTGTCGTCCTCCATGAAATCGTCGTTCATGTTGTCCGTCACGTAATAGCGTATGCTCTCCTCGAGCTCGTTGACTTGTTCTGGGTCCAGACCGCCGTTCTCGAGTGAGCGACGTATCAGCTCCAGCTTGCTCTGGTGCCACTTATGCCGTTCAATGCTTTGCTCGATCTGAGCCATGCGTTCGGCCTTGGCTCCGTGTATCCGGCCGCGCTTGACCGTGGCCTGGATGGACTCGCCCTCTGCTTCCAGCGATTCGATTTGCTGTTCTAGCTCGTCGACCTGGGAGCTGAGAAACTCGCTCGTTTCGTGCTTCGCCTGTTCTTTGGGATCGAGTTTTGTCGCAGCTGACAGGCCTTCTTTAGAATAGGCTTTGGTCTTCATAGCCTTTTCGACTGCCTTGAAACGTTCCATTTGCTGTATTTGAGGAAGGAAGAGAGGAAGAGAAGAGCACGTTAGCCGGGAAGACCAGAAAGACCAGGAAGCAAGAGCTGTCGTTGGGAAGGGCACCAGATACAAACCGTCTCAATCAACCTCCGGTACTCCATCAAAGGACCTTTGTCCTTGATTTCGTTGCCTGCAGCCCATGTCTTGATTTGGTCACGAAGGCGCTGGAGCTTCTTGATCTCACGCTTCAGATTATCCTCAAGCTTTTCTTTTTGGGCTGGGTTATTCGACTGCTCGATCTTCTCGTAGATGGCATCGAACTCGGCAACGCCTTCCGTCACCTTCTTGAAGCACTTGTCCACCTCCTGCTGAAGTTTTCGTGCCGCCATGGTGCTGTTGTGGGGTCTGGAGAGTGGAGAGAGGAGCTGTTCTGGTCACAGAGAGGATAGTTCGGGCACGAGGTAGGATATGCCGGCTTCGGTGTCGCCTCAGGGGAGTTGTTGTTGTTGTCAATAGAGATACGGGTGCTATGCCGCAAGCAGCGGGAACCTGGACGAGGCTTCGCGTCGATGCCTGCGGGGTGGATGAGTAATGCCGGCGGCTCTGGTGATGTGGACCGGATGAGGGAGGGGCTGTCCGGCGCAGCTTGTTTGTGTTATCGTGACGTTTGTCTGTCCTGGAGTCCAAGGTCGGCAGCGTTAGCTTCTTTTTTTTTTTCGTTTGTGTCTCCCTTGCTAGAGGGTAACTATGTCCGACGTCAGAGTGTCGTACTGGTCCGTCGGCTGGGCACTCGACAGTCTTCGAAAGCGCTAGAGCGAGCTAGAAATAGGGGGATAAGACAGGGCAGGGTGAGGCCAGGCTGGCAACGTACCAAGGGCAATCTCTCGTGGTGCCGAATGTCGCGATGCTGGCAATGCGATGAACTGCAAAAAGTTCCACCTTTTGCTGGGAAGTACGAGTAGGGGAAAAAGTATTATGGGGCGAGCACTGGCTGCGGTGGCCTTAGCTGGCAGGCGCGATCGAGCGCCAGCAGGCCGGCCATCCTGGCAAAGCTGGTCGGAAAAGTGGGACCCTTCCAGTCCAGTACCTGCTTTTTGTTTGTAGCTACTGAAACGTGACGTTTCTGTAACCGCTGGCTGCTGGCCAATAGCACTGTACAACATGAGGTTGTCTACGAAACATCAAACAGGCATTGGACAAGGTGTGTTTGGCAGGGTTACGGAATGGCACTGGCAGCTTTCACGTCTGGATGTGCACACAGCTGCGATGCAAAGAACAGAGCGATCCACACACGGAAGACGGCTTACAAAGTACCATAGTGACCTCATGGACCCTTGCAGTGAGCCTGGGCAAAACTGGTAGCACGTGACTCAAACTGACAGTGGACTATTGGGGCAAACTGGAAGCTCCAGACGAGTGGCAGACCGCTGAAGTTGGCCGCGCACAACACCTGCATGCCTCGGCGGACACCGGCCTAACCGGATTGGTGGGATAAAGATTGAGCCTCTGTGTATTTCTCTGTTTGCACATATACGAGTATATGAAATAGGCATTAGACACACATGAGCACATGAGCTGTGGGTGAGACTTGCCTATCGCCCCAACCATGAAAGGTGAGCCGTGCTGCCCAGCTGATCTCGTGTTGTGCCGTTTTGTGTCGTGAACCAATGGCTGGTGTGGAACGCTGACTGAACTTCTGGCGCAAGCCATCCTGCAGCGTGTGCTGTCCGCATCGGTGACGGTTGAGAAGGAGCTGGTGTCATCGATTGGCAAAGGAGTGCTGGTGTTTGCGGCAGTGGCGCCGGGTGATACAGAGAAGGATGCCGACTCGTTGGCTGCCAAGGTCGTCAAGATGCGGCTGTGGGATGATGGAGAGGGTGGGAAGGTGCGTGAATCAGTTTCTTTTGCGTGCTTGCTGTTCGTTCTGTGTGCTTTACGTGTTTGCGTGCTGACATCGTGATGTTTGCTGGTTCAGTGGAAGAAGAACGTGCAGGATATCAACGGGGAAGTGCTCTGTGGTAGGTTCTCTTGTCTACGAAACTCGGCAGAAATGATTGGCATGCCCTCCTCTCACACAAACAGTCTCGCAGTTCACTCTGCTGGCCTCGACCAAAAAGGGCAACAAGCCGTCGTTCAACGGTGCCCTGGCGGCTGACGAAGCCAAGCGGCTCTACAGCTACTTTCTGCAGAAAGTGCGCGAGAACTACCAGACAGAGCGGGTCAAAGACGGCGTGTTCCAGGCCATGATGGAGGTTGCCCTGGTTAATGACGGTCCGGTGAGTTTCTGGAGACATAGGGTTGCGAATGGAGATCTTTCACGAAGACAATTGCTGGGTGGTTTTTTTTTTTTTTCATGGGGGGTTTATGCCTAATCGCTCTTTATTTTTCAGTCGCTAACTCGAAACAGGTCACTCTGGAGTTGTCAACACCACCAAAGCAGGAAAAGCCAGAAAAGCCAGACAAGACCAAGCAAAGTAAGAGCCCAAAGGAGACGAGGGACGAGAAAGAAACAAAAGAGGCGGCATAGGCGTCTGTGGACAGAATCATGTGGGCAGCTGGAATTGGGGACAGACAAACGCATACCGTAGCAATAGACCAGAGTTAGTACATAGTAGACCCGGCTGTACCTTTTGCCTCTGGGCATAGCAACTACAAAGTAGCACTAGACACAGAACAAACATCTTCAAAGAAGCTTCCCGCGCAAAAAGCTCCACTATTCAATCCCAATTGCCAGAACACCGCTGCCCCGCCCACCAGCGAAGCCCCGCCCTTTTTTTCTGCCCGTGTTCGTTCTGGGTCGCTCCTTCCCTGCCTAAGCCTTCTCCTCCTCTAGAAGCTTCCACTGGAGGACACCAGGACTGGACTTATTTTCCCCTGCCTTCCTCGCTCGCCTTGCCCTTCTCTTTCCCGTGAGACCACGACAACGGCCTCACCAGCTTCTTTATTCGCCTCTGCCAAAGAGAGAGACGCACACAGCACTCCTTCACCCTCTCGTAAACCGTACCGCTCTTTCACCCCGCTCTCCCCCCCCTCCAAGAGCTTTGAAGTGCGAAAATCTCTTTCAGACATATCTTCCACCGCTAGGCATAGCTTGAAAGAGCTATCTCCGACTACATCAGCTTCTTCTCTGAACAGTCCCCTCTCTTCTCTTTCTTCTCTCTTCCGCTTTCCCTCCCCTCCCCTCTCTCTCTCTCTCTCTCCCCTCTCTCTCCACTCTCGCCTCACAGCTCTCTAATCTCTCTCTCTCTCTCTCTCTCACTCACTGTCTACCACCCCCCACCATGTCAGACGACGCAGCCTCCAAGCCTGCTGCCGCCCCGCGGCCGCGGGTCTTCTTCGACATCAAGATTGGCAACAAGACCATTGGCCGCATCGTCTTTGAGCTCTTCAGCGATGTCGTCCCCAAGACGGCCGAGAACTTCCGCGCGCTGTGCACGGGCGAAAAGGGCAGCACCGAGTCCGGCAAGCCGCTGCACTTCAAGGGGTCCATCTTCCACCGCGTGATCAAGCAGTTCATGGTGCAGGGCGGTGATTTCACGGCGGCTGACGGCACTGGTGGTGCCTCCATCTATGGCCAAAAGTTCCCCGACGAGAATTTTGAGCTCAAGCACGACCGGCCCTTTCTGCTGAGCATGGCCAACGCGGGGCCCGACACCAACGGCTCGCAGTTTTTCATTACCACCGTGCCCACGCCACACCTCGACAACAAGCACGTCGTCTTTGGCCAGGTGCTGGCCGGCAAGTCCGTCGTGCGCCAGATCGAAAACGTGTCGACGTCCGAAGGCGACAAGCCCACCCGCGAGGTCGTCATTGTCAACTGCGGCGAGCTCACCGGCGACGACGCCATTCTCGGCGACGCCCCCAAGCAGCCCGACGCCTTGGGTGACCCCTACGAAGATTTCCCCGAAGACGAAGCCGACACGGCCGCCCTGGCTGCTGGAGGAGCAGCAGCAGCGGCGGCGGCAGCAGGTGCAGCAGCGGCAGCCGACTCCGGCACCGGCCTGTCCGCCGAGCGCGTCCTCAAAATCGCCACCGACTGCAAGGGCTTCGGCAACACCGCCTTCAAGAAGGGCGACTGGAACACCGCCCTTGACAAGTACCACAAGGCTCTGCGGTACCTCAACGAGGACCCGGACCTCGACAGCGCCCCCGCCGGCACCAAGGCCGCTCTCGACCAGATCCGCATCAGCGTCAACACAAATTCAGCGCTGATGCACCTCAAGCTGCAGGCCTGGCAGGACGCCCGCAACGCGGCAACAAACGCGCTGGATGTCGCCGGCATCACTCCGGCCGAGCAGGCCAAGGCTTTATTCCGGCGCGGACAGGCGCTGCTGAAGCTCAAGGATGAGGACGGCGCGCTTAAGGACCTGACTGCCGCACATAAGCTGGCGCCCACAGACGGAGCTGTGCTGAAGGAGTACAATCTGGTGAAGGAGGCAGTCAAGGCCCGCCGGGAGAAGGAGAAGAAGGCCTACCAAAAGTTCTTTTCATAGAGGACGCCTGTGCGTGCGCAATCAATGAGCATGGCTGATATGACAGACATGAAGACATGAAGAATAGGAGGGAGCGTTAGGTTGGGGGAGAGATATCAGCGTTGGATTGTCGCTATGGACAACATTTAGACGAAGAAAAGACATCACATATCAGATCGGGATCTCTAAGACTGGGGGGGGGGGCGAAGAAGGAAAGGACATGGTATCGTGGTAAGGAAGAAAAAAAGGGGGGAAGGACGGCAGAAGAAGGAGGAAAAAAAAGAAACAACACAAGGAGTTCGTGATAGCTTTGTTTTTCATGTTTTCTTTTTAGCTAGCGAGGCTGTTTTTCTTATTATGATTTCATCTCTCCATCCATGTACGCATAACTAAAAAAGATACGAAAGGATTTAAGAAAAAAAAAAATAAGAACTAAGTTAGTATCTTGTTTTGTATGTGAAATATCAATGGGTGGAAAGTAGCCCGTAACAATCACTGGGGGGGGGGGGGAAGAAATAAAGAGTGTGTTGGGTATTTACTCTAGTATAAAGCAAATCAACCCTCTAAACACGTCCATCGCCTTGGATTCCAGAGGGTTTTGTTTTTAATCTTAGATTTCATTTTGATCCCCCCCCTTTCCGCTGCCCCTTGCTATTGGCATCGTGTTTGTCATGGCCTATTGTCATAGGACACCCTCCAGGACATCCTCCCAAGTCCCGTCAACGCCTCCTATTTTGTCTCCTTGTTAGGAGAAAAGACACATTTGCCAAATGTTGGCTCTCTTCGCCCTCCAAATGTTGGCTCTCTTCGCCCTCCAAAAAGTCCCATTTCGCGTCAAACCGTAAAACCATTTCTTCCATCGTCAAATCATGGGTTATATAAAACAAAGGAAAATCAAAATGATACAAAGAGATCAGAACAGACCACGGGAAAGTTGCTTGAGAAACCATGCTCGTCGTCGATTTTTAACGATAGCGTTTGCGGCCTGTGCACGTTTTTGGCCTCTGCGTCACCTGGGCGCGACACTTAGGCCTTGTCTGGTCTGACAGTGGCATCTGTTGCCGTCGAATCCGAAAACCACTCACCGCCGCCTGTTCTGCGAGTCTTGCCGGCCTTGTCTTTGCTGCATTTGTCCTTGCCGTGTTTGTCCTTGTCCCTACCGCTTTTATCTTTCCAGCTCTTATCCCTGGGACTTCTATCTTTGGCGGCCTTGTCCTTGGCCACGGTGCTGGTGCTGGTATCAATCGCCTTCCCGGCGCCCTGCTCGCAATTGTGGTCTAGGTCAGAAGGCAGCCTCTCGTGGTTCTTTTCCCAGTCCGAGTCACGGGCCCGTGTCGTCGGTGCCGAGCTGGATCCAGCTGCCAGAGTATCCGGGCTAGCTGTTCGCATCCGTCGATTGATAATGCCACTGAAGAATTTGCGTGCCTGCATGCCGTTTCGCACCTTTGTGGAATTGCCATTTTCGCCCTGCCCATTGGTAAGACTGGGACGCCGGCCATTGCGACCGCGGCCCCAGCGCTCTTCTGCATCGCTACCTGACGAGCCAGGGGGGGCAGGGCCACCACCAACGCTGTCGTCGCCATTATCCATCCACCGAGGCGGAGCGCCATAGGAGAGATTGATACTTTCCGCCAAACTTGCTTTCTCAACAGCATCAGCAAGAGTCTCGTCGCTTTCCCGATGGGAGCCACCGTTCTCCATGGCTCGGCGGTGTGCGCGCAGACTCGCAACACAGGCATCCGACTTGTCTCGCAGTTTGGCACAGGCATTGTTGAATTCCAAAAGTTCGCCGTCATACAGGTGGCTCTCGGGGGCTGTCAGTGGATGAGCATCCATCCAGAGATTGACTAGGGCAGCCACATTGCGCGGCTGGTCAATCAGGTACGGCAGGCTAGGAAAGCCCTCGCGGGCAGCGGGCGACAGCCGGCCCATGATAGCCGTGGGGGTGGAGTAGGAGGCCGGCAGAATGGGCGGCGTATTCGTCTTATCGCTCGGGATAGAGCAGATCGAATCGATAAAATCCTTGACAGATTGCCGGTTGGCCGTCAGAAAGCGGTTCATGGGCTCCATCCACGTCTCCTTCGTGCCAATGGTCGACAGGTTGGCCAGGGCTTGGAGACCCTTGGCAATCAGTGTCAATGTCCGCTGCGCGCGCGGCCGGGGGTGGTCGCGCAGCAGCCCAAAGAGTTTGGGGTTTAGAATGGCCGGACACACAAATCGCAGAAAGAGGAAGCCTGACACGCTCGTGTAGGATACAGTTCGCAGGAAGTCGCCGTAACGGTCCTCGGCAACGGCACGGACATACTTGAGGATCTGGCGCAATTCGGTCGGGAAACGCGAGGCCGAGGCCGTGATGCAATCCCACACCTCATTGGTGATGCTCATCAGCTGGTCCCAGTGCTTTCCGAGGTCATCTCCAGGGCGGATCTTGCTGGGGTCGACTTCGCAGTCCGGGTTGATCTCGTTGATTTCAAAAATCTTGTCGGACAAGACCTCCTCGAGGTATTCCTTGCCGAGACGGCGCATATGGAACTCGAGGGACTGCGTCAGTAGCGTGTTTCCGCGGAAGAGTAAATTGGCCTCCCCTTGCAATGATCGGCCCATGTCTCGTACGGTCATTTCTCGTTCACTAGCCGAGTCGATGGAATCGCTTGACTTTAGACGCTTGCTAAAGCGCATCTTTTTCATAGCAGCCTGGTTACCGATGCCGTCGATCTCGTCCTCGACCAGAGCCATGAGCCAGTCACCTGCTCCGCCGGAAACTTGGAAAATGTTCAAAAACACATCGGCGAGGCGTCGCAGATTGGAGGACATAACATGGGCAATTTGCTGTGTGAG
Organism: Raffaelea ambrosiae; assembly: GCA_002778195.1. Lineage (NCBI taxonomy): Eukaryota > Fungi > Ascomycota > Sordariomycetes > Ophiostomatales > Ophiostomataceae > Raffaelea > Raffaelea ambrosiae. Next base: position 1,408,176 of record PCDI01000007.1, read on the forward strand.
GCCATTGCTGAACTTGTGCAGCAGAGCCAATATGGGCTTGTACTCTTCTGCAGCCAAAACCACCAGTTCTTCGTGGTGCACTTTGACAAGCATGGAGCCGACAACCTGCTGCCGGTCGTCACAGATGGAGAGCCACTGTTCGTGATCGGTCCCCGGCGTGAGATTGTGTAGCGGGATATCCACGGCGCCAGACATGATCTCTCGTAGATTGCCCGTCTTTGGCAGTCCAAGGGAGGCCTGGAGCTGGTGCGTGAAGCTATCCAAATTGCCCTCTACACGCTTCAGAATGACCGACAAAAATGGCAGGGACCCTGGAAGGTCGACAAACTCGCATTCCTCGCGCCAGAATGGGTTCTTGGTGTCTGTTTTGGTTGTCGTGCGTGCGCGGACCTCGCCGTCCAGTATGACCTCGGCCAGGTAATTACCAACAAGTGGATCGTGATGGTCATTCTTGCCCGGCCGCTCGTGTATCCGGTCGAGCGAGCGGTCGTTGGGGCCTCCTTGGTTGGAGTCCGCCGGGCGCTGCTTGATTTTGGCCTCGGTGATCCTCAAGATCAGAGACTTATCCAGACGAAACAGCTGGTGCTGCTGTTGGGTTTCCGAGGCCGACACTTCACCTCCTCCTTTGGCAAGCTCCTTCTCGCGTTGCGCATTCAACTCGGCTATTCCGTACACTTTGATGCCGTTGGCGTCCAGAGCGTAGATGTCTGGGATGGCGAATGCCCGAAGCAACACGAACCAGACTTCGAAAGCGACTCTAGAGTCGAGGGCAATGTACACTGGCCGGAAGATGGAGAGTTTCGTGGAGGTGGATGCGTAGATGGGGAATATGGCAATGCAATATTCTTCGTCGAGGACAGACTTGTCGAGCTGCTGGATGGCGCATCGTGCGAGCTGGCTCAGCTCTATGACGGAAAGGATGGTGACGTCGTTCTCAGTCATGAGCTTGAACTCGCCGTTGCCGTTCAAGATGCAGGAAACACGGCGCCAGGAAGTTTGAAGAGACTTGAGGTCGCGGGTTGATGGGCGCTTGACAATGGCACGCGGGGATGTAGCCACGCCCTTATCCCAAAGCATAACCTTGCCGACCTTGATGATGGCACCGTCCTTTGCTTTGGCGGCCGGACCGCGTTTCTTGACGGCCTCGTTTGCAGCAGCGGCGGACGTGCTCACGCTGCGTGCACTCGCAGGCTTCGCTGGGGCAGCTGCCACGCCTGGCGCAGGGCGCAACTGCTGCCAGCACAGGAGAGCAGCAAGCCACAGCTCGAATTCGACAGCCATGAGGGGCCGGAGGACCAGCTCAGCGCTGGATTCTGCATTGGCAATCTCCAGGCACTGTCCGTTTCTGTCTGGGCGCTCGACGGGCGAAATGCGGCAGCCCCGAAGGTCCGGGATGACCGGTATGTGGAATGGCCCATCGTCTCCCGCATCGAACATCAGGGCACCCTTCTCCTCCTCGATATAGCAGACACCACGGCTCCACGGGTCGTCGGGCGTGCTTTGGTATTCGATCTCGCCGCGCATGCGGCCGCAGAGCGTTTTCATAAGCATGAGCACCTTGTTCGCTTCGGTCGTGGGAATGGGCACGGACAAGGAATCAACAGAGGGCGGAGGCGAGATGAGCGGCGATGTGGGGCGAGACGATGTTCTCTTGATCAGGCGTCGTGTCGACCCCTTTTTGTCCCGGGCAGATGAAGCTGCCACGGCAGAGGCGGCCGGGGTGGCGAGCGCAGAGGACACAACGCTCGCCGCCGAAGCAGAGGCTGACAATGCGCCGAGCGCAGTGACAGACGTGAGCTGTGCCTCTGAGATGCGGCTGGACGTTGCCTGCTGTTTGTAGGCAGAGGCAAGCGACTCGAGCGAGGGCCCTTGCAAGGGCCCTTGCAAGGGGGCAGAGCGGACGCTCACCTCAGTTGTGGCGGTGGAGGAGAACGACCCGACTCGCTTTCTCTGCTCCGAAGACGCCGAAGGGGTGAAGGTGGACACTATGGCGTCGCGGAAAGGCGAGGCTCCGTCCATTGTGTGATTGCGTGGGCGGTATGAGGGAGGAGGGGGTGCACGCGGAGGAGGGCTGGAGGAGGTGCTGTCGAAGGAGCCGGCGACGTTGTCGCTGAAAACGACGCCCTGACGGCGGCTGTTATTGCTGCCGTGGTGGGAGAGGGTGCTGGCGCCAGGAATAGCACGGGGCGAGCTGCGGGGAGACATGGAGCCGAAGGGGCGGGCGAAGCGCGAGCCAGTGACCGTCGAGCTGCCGTCGTCGTCCGGCGGTGACGGCCGGCGCTGGATCTGCGGCTCCGGGGTCACCGTGCGGATTGTGGGCTGGCCTTGGGGCATGCCAGAGCCGCTGTTGACCCGGAGGCCCAACGAAGGCCTGCGCTCGGCCGTCAGCGTCGGCGCAGCCATGGGCGACTCTGGCAGGGGCGGCAGATGGGCGACGACGCCGGCAGACGCTGTCTGGGTGGCCGGGCGGTCGAGGGAGAGCGGCAGCGGCGGCACGGGAGGCGGATTTGAGGGGTGTGGAGGGAAGGAGGGAGCGCGGTCGGAGTCGCGGTCGCGGTCGGGCCCGAAGGCAACCGGCATGCTCTTAAATCGTGTGTGGGACATCGGGGCTGGCCTGTCATGGTGCGCGGCCCTGCCGCCGGTTGTCGCGCAGGCAGAGTCGTTGGTCGAGACAGTGGCAGCCGGTCTCGTCGTCACAGTGCGGTGTCCATGGGGAGGCCTGCGGGGGGTGTTGAGTGTTCCGAGTGTTTGTCTCGGTTTGTCTGTGTTTGCCCGGATTTGCCTGCGTTTGCCTGGCTGCGCCAGGGTTTGGCCGCCCAGAGTAACAAAGGCAGAGGGTGGCCCGGGCTCTGGCTGTGCCTGGCCGGCTGTCCTGTCACTTGCCGGCTGTCCCTGTTTTGGCTCTTCTTTTGGGGGGTTAAATTATGGACTCGTTAATTTAGGTTGGTCCGTTGGCGCGCAATATGGGTGCAGGGAGCAGCCAGCACGCGCAGTCTGTGGCTGCCGAAATATCCGAATGACGGGCGGCTGTTGGCTCAGAACGGCGTGCTTCTGCTGGCCGACGTGAGGGCCTGTCGGGGCCTTGCTTCCAGCTTGTTTGGGCTGGTGATGCGGCGAGGAAGATCACAGGACGGGCGAGAGGAGAGAGGGGAAGCCCAGAGGGGAAACAGGCTTCCAGCGTGGGCAGCAGCCAGGGAGGGAAATACTCCGAGCACAATCTGTCGCCGCGGGGAAGGTTTGCGGTCGTGCGCAGGGCGAGGGACACGAGGGATCCACTAGAGCGACGGTCGTGTCCGCTGACTAGCGCGAGGTTACTAGTTGGCAAGCACCCGGAGTCAAAGCGAAGAAAATGCCGGTTGAGGGTGGCAATGGGCAGCCCTGGAAGCTGTCGCGTCGTGAGAAAAAAAAAAGGGGTGGAGAATGCTGCAGCCGAGAGGGGACGTCGGAGGAAGGGAGTACATGTATTCTCCGTCTCGGTCTGTGTGTATCTCACGTCGTAGATGGTCTCTGTGGCAGCAGGACCCAGACGGCGCCGTTTGAATGGTGCGCACAGTTTAAGCCTTATTGGGCGGCCAGGCCCTGGGTTTGGGCGATTTTGGCGATCAAAGTCGAGAGGGATGGAAAAAAAGAGCCGAGAAAGCTGGACGAGCAGGAGAGAGATAGTGTGTCAGGCTAGGCAGGGGATGCAATAAGGGCCAACCGAAAGGCCAGTCGCACATTGGGGTCGAAGCGAGCAGGTTGGCGGTGCTGGTCGCTGTTGAAACCGGTGCCGAAGTTGGTGTTCTGCCCAAGTATATCGAAAGTTCGTCAAGATCGGCAGGGCCACGAGGTTTGCTTTCTTTTTTTTTCCCTTTTGTGGGTGGGCCGCCCGAAGCGAGGCGTGCAATTACGGGTTTGTGCGGGCGAGAAGCAGAAAAAGGACAGCGCAAAAGCCGGACAGCGCAAAAAAGGAAAGAAGCAACGACGCCGCGTGTGCAGGAGGGCAGCAGCAAGAGGAAGGCGCGCACAACACGATGAAGAAGGCAAGAGCGGCGTGGGAAGGAAGGAGCGACGTGCAAGCGACGACCAGATTGGCACATCCCTAAATGGAAGTCGCGGCGTCGGGTCTTCTTCAGGTGAGGTCAGATAATACCTAACTAGTTAGTACCAAGTTGCATGAGCTTCATCTTCACTCCTTCCGCTGCTCCATCCACATAATCCCGCCATGCTTAAAGTACCTGTTCCTGGCTGCGCATCCCAGCATGATATGCCGCCCCGCGGTCGTGCTTGCCTTGTTTCAATTTCAGTGTTTTGTATGTGCGTGCTGAGCCTATTGTCGAGTTGCCTGCAGTGGAACAGCCAATCTCTCGCCGTCTCGGGTGGGGGTTTGCAGGGTTCAGTCTTCTGCATCCGGCTCCAGCTCCCAGAGACAAGATGCAGAGTGAGATACTGTGTCCTACCGTCTACGGTTCGCATCTCGCTGTCAACTGGGAGCAATCCTTCTGGCTCTGAAGACTCAGCAAGACTCTCTAGCTAGACATGCCTCTGCGAAAAGCGCAACGGTGAAACCTGCATGAAATTGGGGCAGATGAGCCCTTTCTAGCGTCCTTGCTCGGCATGTCTGGGGAGAGTGATTGGCAGTATTTACACTTGGCCAGCCACTGAAAACGGCACGGGAGTTGTTTCTGGGCCCCACCAGCCGCCCCAACGTCGTGCTCGTCTGGTGTAGTAAACACGCAGATGGACAGGAGGGGCCGTTTCTTGTTTTTGCTGTTGTGTGTTTGTGCGTGTGTTTCTTGCGGCTCAGGAATGGAATGGCTCGCAAAGAATGACTGCCAAGCCCCGTTCGCAGTGAAGAGGCAACTACTACATAGTATCTGCCATCCAACACGATTCTTCAAACGAGCACCATATTTACCAACCAACAGGCAATGCCGGGGTGACTTTAACAGCATCTAGTCAGTCAGATACAACGACCACGACAACACAGTCTGCGTCACTACCGCACCGCATCTGCACAGCGACATGTCTGGCGACTCCCTGCAAGGGGGTGCAGGGTCAAACGAGTCGACAGCGCCATTGTCAGACGATGGTCCAGGAACCAGACTTGACTAAACATCTGGAACAAGCAAGCAAATATGACAGGGGGGCTGGAAGCCAACGTTAGCCAGGCCGTCTCATGGCATGTTAGACATGGGTCTGAGCTATTCGTCGCAGTTGATCCTCTCAGCCGAGCAATGTCAAAGACTGCCTAGGAGTACGCTTTCTGGTCTGCCCATTCTGCTCCTCAGTTTTCTCTGCCGCTGCCACTGCCACTGCCACGCGACAGACAAGATCCGATCTCATCTCACACAGGCATCCACTCAATGCGGTATCCACAAACGCACATGAGCAGAAGCAAACAAAAAAAAAAACGCAAACCTCGTCAACATGCAGACCATCCACCAGAGTGCGACGTCGCAATCTGTCCACTGTCGTGCATAGCAAGATATGTCTGGATATTGTGTCTTCTTATCTCCCTCATTTCTTTTTATGAACGCTAATCCTATCACTATGTACATTGAGGCATGATACCGATATACAAAGTACAAACCACAGGATGCATGCCAGCTTCTGGCTATTGTTTGTTCACTGGCAAAGTATCAAAGATGCAAAATGCGCTAAGACGAGGGTATTAGACGGCCTTGCCAGCAACATGTTCACTTATTTTTTCTCGCAGGGGAAAGAGTTCCTGAAGGCAGAGCATTTACTGGCCACTCGTATGAGGGATTGGCAGCGAAGACAGCGCCTTCTGTATTAAAATATTGCGGCTTTGATCACCGCACCCAATATTTTCTAAAAAGAATAAAAAACCCATAACACCCTAACTACGACTATGTATGTCCGGTGCAGCTCTTAAGTCAAGCCACATGCGCGCCTCAAAATTGCTAGGTGCGCGCCCCAGCTGTTGCCCCAGCTACATAGTATCTTGCAGGATCACGTGTATGGAGCTTATTAAGTAGCCCGCTGAGGCGCCGATACAGGCATTGTTCCCATAGATTCACGTGACCCACAAACACGGCGCAAAAACCAACACCCGATATCGCCATACAAAGACAGACAGCCGTTTGTGACTCGACTTTTCACTGTGATAACCTCTATTTTGTGGTTTCCTGATTTTTACTTGGAGATCGTGTGATTTTTTCATCCTTTTATATTGAGGCCACGGAATCGCAAACCAGCTTCAAACTAATTCGTCACAATGGCTTCTAAGAAGTAAGCTTATACTGCCTCTTCCACTGCCTTTTTGGCTCTTTTTAGGGCTTTGTGCCTGTGCTTGACCCATAGCAACAACTCCTCCACATGAGCCGCCGGCCTTTTCTTTTGTAGTCACAAATATGCTAACTTTAGATTTGTGCTTTACAGGGTCCTGCTTCTGGGTGCTGGCTTCGTCACGAGTATGTTCGGCCGATCCTCCGTTTGCAGAACTTTCAAGGGTCCAATGGCATCTTCTGTATTAACTATCCCCACCAGAGCCGACCCTCGACATTCTCGCTGAGTCGGGTGTCCAAGTGTCTGTTGGTATGTTACTCTCATATGATTCATTGTATCAATGTTGTATCAAGAAGTGTGCATGTGTCTAACGTCTATTTTCAGCCTGCCGTACTCTGTCGGCTGCCCAGGCCCTTTCGGCCGGTGTCAAGAACGCCACCCCGATCACGGTCGATGCCACTGACGAGAAGGCTCTCGACGCTGCTGTCGGTGCCCACGACCTGGTCATCAGCCTGATTCCGTACACGTTCCACGCCAACGTGATCAAGTCGGCCATCCGCACCAAGAAGAACGTGGTCACCACCAGCTATGTGTCTCCGGCCATGATGGAGCTTGACCAGCAGTGCAAGGATGCCGGCATCACCGTCATGAACGAGATTGGCCTGGACCCTGGTATCGACCATCTGTGTATGTGATCTGCTTTTCATGCAAGCATTGACCAGGACCGAACCGAGCTGGGAACTAACTTCTCCCAGACGCTGTCAAGACCATTGAGGAGGTCCACAAGGAGGGCGGCAAGATCACCTCGTTCCTGTCGTACTGCGGTGGTCTTCCGGCTCCCGAGGCCTCGGGCAACCCGCTGGGCTACAAGTTCTCGTGGTCGCCGCGTGGTGTGCTGCTGGCTCTTCGCAACGCCGCCAGCTTCTACAAGGACGGCAAGGTTGTCAACGTGGCTGGTCCCGGTATGTACAGGTGTTTTTTGGGGGGGAGGTTGGCCATAATGACTACGAAATTGCTTCTAACATGTTGTCCAGATCTGATGGCCACTGCCAAGCCCTACCACATCTACCCGGGTGCGTAATTACTCTATGTGATCTTAGCAGATTGCCAAAGACATACCTTTTCTGACAGAAATTATCAGGCTACGCTCTGGTGGCCTACCCCAACCGTGACTCGACCGGTTACCGGGAGCGCTACGGCATCCCGGAGGCCCAGACCGTCATCCGGTACGATTTCCTCCTGTGATTTTTTTTTTTTGCCTGTTCTCGTTTTCTCGCTAACGCACCCCCCACCAGCGGTACCCTCCGTTACGCCGGCTTCCCCGAGTTCGTCAAGGTCCTTGTCGACATTGGCTTCCTCAAGGACGACGAGCAGTCGTACTACAAGGAGCCCCTTGCTTGGAAGGAGGCTACTCAGAAGACCGTTGGTGCCCCCTCGTCGAGTGAGGCCGACCTTGTCGCCACGATCGTGTCCAAGACGACGTTCGCCGACGAGGAGCAGAAGCAGCGCATCCTGGCTGGTCTGCGCTGGCTGGGTCTCTTCTCGGATGAGAAGACCACCCCGCGTGGCAACCCTCTGGACACCCTGTGCGCCACCCTCGAGCAGAAGATGCAGTTCGAGGAGGGCGAGCGGGATCTCGTCATGTGAGTTTTTCCACAAGCGTCCACCCTGGTTGCCATTCACACACATCTCGCTAACCATAATTTCTCTCCCACTACAGCCTCCAGCACAAGTTTGAGGTTGAGCTCAAGGACGGCACCAAGCAGACCCGCCTGTCGACGCTCGTCGAGTACGGCAGCCCGGAGAAGGGCGGCTACTCGGCCATGGCCAAGCTTGTCGGTGTGCCGTGCGCGGTCGCTGTGCAGCAGGTGCTGGACGGCACGCTGTCGGAGAAGGGTGTTCTTGCGCCGATGAACAGCAAGATCAACGACCCTCTCATCAAGGTTCTCAAGGAGGTATGTTCAGATTCTCTTTTTTTCTTTTTTTTTTTTTTTTTTTTGCAGATCTCCTTTTGTCCCCCGTCTCGTCTTTGTTTTCAACGACTAACTCCCACCAGAAGTACGGCATTGCCTGCAAGGAGGAGATCATTGCATAAATCAAGCAAGGGCAGCAAAATCAGCCGTGTCATGACAGTCTCGCAGTATGATGGACCACGAGTAAGCAAAAGCACAAGTAGGCAAAAGTACGAGTAGACGAATAGACCAAAAGCATATGCACCGGTGGCTGCGGATCTCCCCGTCCAGCGGTGAATCATGAAATACGCGACAGAAACGACGCCATCGTGGGCGGGTAGTATGCTGTGGTGGACACATCCCGCCCCAGACGGCAGAGCAGCCGCAGCAAGCACGGGGTGCGTGCGACAGGCCGTTCATATTCCTGTACAGCTAAACGACCTCTGCCGCTCTCGCCTCGAACCTTGCCGTTCTTGTAGAAGATGACCGCATATCTGTCCCTTTTCTGACCGTTTTTCAATCTTTTACATACCAAATACCATGCCGACTTGTGGAACCGTGCTGTTGCTTGTGCCGTAAATCGGCGGCCAAGACCTTTTGCGTAGTTACTACGTGTAGTTATATCTTGACTTACATCCCAGACTGTCCGGCCACCTCTCTGGCTCGCTTGTTTTCCTCTGGTGTCCGTCTCGTCCCCGGTTCTGGTCTGCCCAGATTCACTTGCAACCAATTCTGCTTTCTTCCCAGCCCCTTGCATTGAGGTGCTCGCCCAGGAAAGAACGTGGTCGGCCGGTGCTCATCGCTCTTTCCATATTGCGGCGATTTCGTTGGGGGGTGGGTTAGGGCTTGTCTCATGCAACAAAATTTTCCCGGCTCGACTTCCCGAAAGAGCAAGTCTTACTCATTCGTCCCTTCTCTTTGCTCAGCAGCTTGGTTCTGGGAAGCCAGAATTGTCGCTGAGCCTGAAAAACGCAGGAGTCCCAAAAAAAGGCCTCAAAAAGAAGAAGGAAAAAAAGAGCGGACTCCTGGTCAGACCAGGCGATCTTTCTCTCGCAACAATGCCGCCAGCCCTACCTCTCAGCAGAGTGCTCCCACGGTGGTGTTATGCAAGTAAGCGACAGCGGGCGATCGCGACAGTCGTCTCGTGCGGGCGGCCGATAGCGCGCAGCTTGGCCGGCTCCAAACCCGATTTGAACCGGCCAACCCAAAAGGGCTTATTTGCACCTGTCCAGTCTCCTCGGCCTCCTCGCGCTCTTCACCCAGACTGCACTGCACCCGCCGGCCAACCGCTGCCCTCGTCCGCACTACCGCCTGCTGCCCTCGCACCCCCGTCGACCCGCTCCCACAGCCGCGCCCGCTCGGCCAACTGCTCCTGGACCAGCCCGTGCCTCGGTGCTACCCCGCCATTGTTGCCCAGCAGCGTCTTTGCCGCCTCGACTTCTCCATCATCGTGTACCGGCACGAAAAACCTGCCCATTCCACCTCGCACCACACACTCCCTGTCCGCCACTTTTGTCTCTTCGTCCGTGTCCTCGCCCCTCTCCGCCTTCTCGCCTGTCTCCTCTGTGCACTCGTCACGCCCGGGCCGCCTGTTTTCCACCTCTGCCCGCGCAATGGCTGCTGTCAAAATCGACGGCACGACCTTGGCCAAGAAGATCCGCGAGAATCTGCGTGCTCAGATCGTCGAGCAGCAGAAGACCAACCCACGGTTCCAGCCGAGCCTCAAGATCATCCAGGGTATGTCCCGCCACGCCGAGCCATTCCCGTTCTTCATCCAGCCCTTTCCCTCTTTTTTTCTGCTGCTGTCTTGGCCTGTTACTGACTATTCCTCTCGCCCGAATCAGTGGCCGACCGCTCTGACTCAAGTATGATGCCAATTCCACTCGCCTCGTCCTTCATTCGTAGTTGCTTTCTCTGTTTCTGTGACAAGCACACGCCTTTTCTCTAACACGCCCTTCTCGCAGCAATCTATGTGCGCATGAAGCTCAAGGCCGCCGAAGAGGTAATTGCCCCGTCTGATAGCACGTGCTTCCATGCAAGTCACGAGAGACCAACCTAACCTTCCCCCCCCCCCCCCAGGCTGGTATCAAATGTGAACTCATCCGCCTGCCGGAGACCATCTCCGAGCCCGAGGTGCTCGAACAGATCGACCGCCTCAACAGTGACCCGTCTGTGCACGGACTCCTGGTGCAGCTGCCGCTGCCCAAGGGCCTGTCCGAGTACAACATCACATCGGCCGTGGCCGGCTCCAAGGATGTCGACGGCTTCGGCACCACCAACATCGGCGAGCTGTCCAAGCGCGGCGGCCGCCCCCTGTTCATCCCCTGCACGCCCAAGGGCGTCATGGCCCTGCTGAAGGAGACCAATGTCGACCTGCGGGGAAAGAACGCCGTTGTCGTCGGCCGCAGCGACATCGTCGGCAACCCGGTGGCCTATCTGCTCCGCCATGCCGACGCCACCGTCACCACGTGCCACTCGCACACCGTTGGCCTCGCCGACCACCTGAAGCAGGCAGACGTCGTCATTGCCGCCATGGGCCAGGCCCAGTTCATCAAGGGCGCGTGGCTGAAGCCCGGCGCTGTTGTCATCGACGTCGGCACCAACTTCATTGCTGACGCGACTAGGATATCGGGCCAGCGCCTCGTTGGCGACGTCGAGTTCGAGTCGGCCGCCCAGGTCGCCTCCCACATCACCCCGGTGCCCGGCGGCGTCGGCCCCATGACCGTGGCCATGCTCATGCAGAACGTCTTCGAGGCGACCGTCAACTACTTTGAGAGCCAGAAGAACCGCCGCATTGTCCCGCTGCCCCTGAAGCTGCTGGAGCCGGTGCCCTCGGATATTGTCGTGTCTCGATCGCAGCACCCCAAGCAGATCACCCGTGTTGCCGCCGAGATCGGCATCACCGAGGCCGAGCTGGAGCCGTACGGCGCGTACAAGGCCAAGGTGGACCTCAGCGTCCTCGAGCGCCTCCAGCACCGCAGCAACGGCAAGTACGTGGTCGTCACCGGCATCACGCCCACGCCCCTCGGCGAGGGCAAGTCGACCACCACGATGGGTCTGGCCCAGGCTCTGGGCGCCCACCTCGGCCGCCTGACCTTTGCCAACGTGCGCCAGCCCAGCCAGGGCCCCACCTTCGGTATCAAGGGCGGCGCTGCCGGCGGCGGCTACAGCCAGGTCATTCCCATGGACGAGTTCAACCTCCACCTGACGGGCGATATCCACGCCATCACGGCGGCCAACAACCTGCTGGCCGCGGCCATCGAGACCCGCATGTTCCACGAGAACACGCAGAAGGACGGCCCGCTGTACAAGCGCCTGGTGCCGGCGAAGAACGGCAAGCGCGCCTTTGCGCCGGTCATGTTCCGCCGCCTGAAGAAGCTGGGCATCGACAAGACCGACCCCGACTCGCTGACCCCCGAGGAGATCCACGCCTTTGCCCGTCTGGACATCGACCCCGAGACGATTACTTGGCGGCGCGTTCTCGACGTCAACGACCGCCACCTGCGCGGTGTCACCGTCGGCACCGCGCCCACGGAGAAGGGCCAGACCCGGGAGACGGGCTTTGACATTTCCGTGGCCAGCGAGTGCATGGCCATCCTGGCGCTGAGCACGAGCCTGGCGGACATGCGCGAGCGTCTTGGCCGCATGGTGGTGGCCACGTCGCGCGGCGGCGACCCGGTGACCTGCGACGACATTGGTGCTGGCGGTGCTCTGACGGCGCTGATGAAGGATGCCATCAAGCCGAACCTGATGCAGTCGCTCGAGGGCACCCCAGTCTTTGTGCACGCCGGGCCGTTTGCCAACATTAGCATTGGCAACAGCTCGATTCTGGCCGACAAGCTGGCTCTGAAGCTGGCCGGTACGGAGCCGGACGAGGACCCGGCGACCAAGGCCGGTTTCGTGGTGACCGAGGCTGGTTTCGATTTCACGATGGGCGGCGAGCGTTTCTTCAACATCAAGTGCCGGACGTCGGGGCTGGTGCCCGACGTGGTGGTGGTCGTGGCGACGGTGCGCGCGCTCAAGGTGCACGGCGGTGGCCCACCGATTACCCCCGGCGCAGCGCTGAACGCTGTCTACCGCGAGGAGAATGTCGAGATTCTGCGCAAGGGCTGCGTGAACCTGCGCAAGCACATTTCCAACGCCAAGGCCTACGGTGTGCCCGTGGTGGTGGCGGTCAACAAGTTCTCGACCGACACCGAGGCCGAGATCAACGTGGTCCGTGAGGAGGCGCTGGCCGCCGGTGCCGAGGACGCCATTCTGGCAAACCACTGGGCCGAGGGCGGCAAGGGAGCCGTGGACCTGGCGCAGGCAGTGATTGCGGCCAGCGAAAAGCCCAAGGACAACTTCAAGCTGCTGTACAGCCTCGAGGGCAACACGGTGCAGGAGCGCATCGAGACGATTGCGCGGGACATGTACGGCGCGGCGGACGTCGAGTTCAGCGAGCTGGCTCAGAAGAAGGTCGATACCTACACACGCCAGGGTTTTGGCAACCTGCCGATCTGCGTGGCCAAGACGCAGTACTCGCTCTCGCACGACCCGAATTTGAAGGGTGCCCCGACTGGTTTCACGGTGCCCATCCGGGATGTGCGTATGGCTGCCGGAGCAGGATACTTGTAAGTCAAACTTAAGAGTCTATCCTTTTTGCCTGTTTACTGCTTTGCCCTTTGTCCTCTGTTATTTTTCTTTTTTTAGTGATTTCTCTATCCTGTTTCTTATTTTATTTGCTAACTATCAACCCAGGTACGCGCTTGCTGCTGATATCCAGACAATCCCGGGCCTGCCGACCGCTCCCGGCTATCTCAACGTCGATGTGGACACTGAGACTGGCGAGATCGACGGATTGTTTTAAGCAGTTCGCCCTGTTTGACATTCATACTCTGTTTCAACCCAACTTCCCCATGTTTTTCGTACTTTATTTTTTTTTTCCTTTTAAATCCCGGGGAGATTGAAAGAAAGGCTCTCGATCTGTGGCACTTCAACGGCGTCACAAGCAAAAAAGAAAAGAAAAAAAAAGCCCTATGTTTGGGTTGGCATGGATGTAGGCTGCGCATGTTTCAGTTCTTTGCATTGATTCTTTACGTTTTGTTGTTATTATCTCGGAGCTCTGGCCAAATGTTTGTTTGTGTGTGTTGTGTTGCATGTGTGTTTGACGCGCCAACGATAAAAGGGGATTCATCTTTCAACAAAGGTGTAGAATATTATTATAACAAAAAAACAAAAAACTCTTGTGGTAACACCTGTACCACCAATCGCCCTTGAAACAGATCCTAGAAGCAACGGGCAGATTGTAGGACCAATGACAACAAGCAGCAACCGATTCTACCCGGGCTTCGCATGGGTGCTGTTCCTTCCTTGTATGTTCACTTCCTTGTGTGGGTTGAACTTCGAAAGGCATGGAAAAGGAAAGACCAACGCCCATAGGTAGTATCAACGACAAAGTCCATCCACATTCTCAAGAAGAGGAAGCAGAAGAAAGCTGCGGCAGTTGCTTGTATTGGCTCGCCGGTCACCCACTTGCAGAGATGGAATGAGAAGGCCCCGTAGCTCACCGTTGAGGGATGCCTATGCCCCCCCTTCTACGTCTTCCGAAGGTCATCACTGTTGAAATGGCGTGGGTTTTTCTTAAAAAAAAAAAGAGAAGAAAAAAAGCATTCACGGAACACTATACATTTGAGTGCTTGAAAGTCACAAGGTTGTCCCGAAACACGCAGTACGACTTTACTTTATACATGATTTTGAAAAGAGGGTGCACACTCCATTCACACTCTGACATTGACTGCCAATAATATCCCGGGTAACGGGAAAAGCTGGTCAGCTGTCTACATATTTTGGGGGGAAATGCCCGAGGAACAAAAGTGTTGACCTTCTTTTCTCTTTTTCCAAATTGGGAGGAGCGGTTTTGCTCGAGGCCGCTGTATTTCGTTAAGGTTTCCTTTTCGAGAGGAGGGAGAGGTCTTGGGTGACATTCATCCACAGATGAGTTGGCAAGAGGACAAGAGCCATAGATCAGCATTATAGGTAGAGGCACAATTAAGGTCAAGCAAAAAGAGAGCAAGCTTGGCTAGACCAAGCAAGCATCGACACCAGAAACAGCATCGTAGAAAATCTAAGCTGTTTCTGTTCTGGCGTCCTTTTGGTTCAGCTGGCCGCGTTCTTCTGCTTCCGTGTCTGTCTAACACAGAGCCAGCCCCGTTTTGTTTACGGGAAAGACAAAATCCGGCGAGACAACCAGTATTAATAGCAAAAGAAAACGACCAAAAAAAGAAAAAAAAAGGGGACTCAAGACAATTTTCTCTCCGAATTGGTGCCCCCCGTGTCCAGGTCTGCGCCTGTTTGCTGACTCAAATCCGACAAAGATTCGACAAAAAAGGCATTGCTTTCTTTTTCTCTTGCTCTTGATATTGAACTGCAGAAATCTTTCTTGTCTAGTCCTGAAACCTGATCTGTCCCTATCTTCTATTGATTTCATTGGCTATTGTGCTTTCCTTTTCCTGTGTTGCTTCTTTGCTACTTCCATCTTATTGCCAATATCCACCATCTTCCGTGTCTCAACCCTCTTTACGTCCACTTTTCTTCGATGTCCCTTCGTCTCGTGAAAGCAGTTTTCTGCTTATCATACTCATCAGTCCTTGCCGTGCTGACATGTTTGTGTCAGAGACAGCCAGGGGCGAGATAAAAGTATCCTGATAGAAGAGAGTATCAAATCACAGAGGACTGTATCAGAAAAGAAAAGAAAATAGAATGGGAGACGCAGCGAGAGCCACGAAGACACCGACATCCACGAAGATCCCGAGAGCCATGATGCAGCCGAGCCATCGACGTGTGGTATACTTGAAGATCGTGTAAGACGTACAATGCATCTACAGAGTATGTATTCCAGTCAAGTATACAGCCGAGTATACCACGACCCCTCTATCTTGCTCCTCCATACTATTACGAAACTCCGGATTCGACAAGGTCTACCGTGCCCGAGCCGCTCCCCGCGTTTTCTGCTCCCTTTTCTTGGCCTCTTGGCTCTTTTTATTTTTTTTTCCTTTCTTTTACCAGCGGCCAGACACGGCTGTCGGTAGCAAGGCTGGCATACAGAAGAGGATTGCCGTCTTGGGGGACGTGTATGTTTCTTTTATGGATCTCGTCTAATTTTCTCTTCTAACTCAAGATGATTTGGGGGGGTCCAGTGAGAGTCTTTCTTAACTAGTTGCACTCGATCAAACAACGGAGATCCGACTCTGGTCTTCCGGGAAGGGGGGGGGGAAGAAAAGCTCCTTTGCATCTCTCTCATTGTCTCAATACGACTGTGTCTAGAAAACAGACCGCCCACGTGCCCACACGCCCCCCCATCATCCTTTTAGTGTTAGCAGCTCCCTTCCTTTACACCCATATAACACAGTCCACGCGAGATGAGCAAGACACCCACAGACAAAGACCACCCTTGCCTCCACGGCACGAGATTGTACCAAAGCACATGTTATCGTACACACACTTGTGGTAGCGGCAGAACAGTCGAGCCGTCCACGATGGTAGACCCCCAAGTTGAGCCGACCTCCGCCCCAAAAAAGGAAATTGGCCCTTTTTCGGGGGCGAGGGGGGGAGGGCGGCAGTGTTTCAATGTTTCTTTTTCTAAAACCCTTTCCCTCTCCCCTTCCCGTGCCTGCCTCGGCATACCAGGCCCGCCTTGCTTTGTATGTGCGTACGTATGCCGTCTTGTTGAACCTTTTTCCTTAGGTTCTCTGTTTCCACTCGAGATCCCGCCTTTTTCAAACACATCACGGGTCAAATCATTCTTTGGGCCGCTGGCTTTCACTTCCACACTGACCATGCACATGGCCTTGCGGCCCTGCGGCTGCCTCTGGCGGATTCATAGGCCCTCCCCCCCCCCCATTATCCACAATCGTTCTGGAGCCATTCACGTCCCCGGGGATGTCGGGAAGGGCGCAGTATTTATTTTTTTTTCTGCTCGGCCCCAACAGCCCTCTCGCTACCAACAGGATGTTGTGTTGCTTTATGGAATCTGATATGGGACTGGGATCTGGCTTGCTTCGTTGCAAATAGCCAGAATGGCTGAAAGGCGAAAACCACCCAAATACAACCCCGAACTAGAACTAGGGACACGGGGTGAGGAGGCACAGCGAAGGGACCTGGAACAGGAAACCAAAGAAAGAAAATCTCCATAAAAGTCAAACTGCCTTTTCTTTGCCACGATGACAATTTAGAAGGGGGCGAATGGCTGGTCTCGGTGTGGTTTCTTGGCAGAGCCAGCGTCTGTGAGACATGTACAGGTAATAACAAACAGTACGATTCGAGTATGAGACAGGACGAGAACAGGACACAAAAAAGAAAACAAAAAACAGTGTCGGATCCAGCCGGTCAGTGGGTTTTTGGGGAAAGCCACAAGCAGGGTCTCCGTCCGAAAATGGAATCATCCAATCAATGTGTGTGTGTGTATGTGTGTGTTTGTTTCTTATGTCTTATTTCTTATTTGCTATTTCTCATTTCTGTTTCCTCCGTTTTCTTTCCTGTCCACTCGCGCCATGTACATGTGCTTGCCATCACTCCCCAATTCCGCTGCACTTGTTTCTCGTTTCCAGCCCTCTTGCTACTTGTTTTTTGCTTGTTTTTGTGTTATCTTTTTGTCGTCCAGCTTTACCAGGTGTACCTGCCCTCCCCCCCTTTAGCGTTCCTTGGACCTGGATCGAATGTGTGTTGGACCCGAGGGAAGGGGGCCTGACAGCCTTCCCGCATATCTCCTTCAACATGGCTGCACTGTAGGACAAAAGACCTCTATCCCTGTGGAAAGGTGAGAGGCGCGTGCGGCAACAAAGAGAACAGGGGTGGACCATTTGCCGTGTTGTGTACAAGTTTGAGGGCTTCCCTTTCATTTTCTTTGTTTTCTTTGAAGTCTGAGATCGATGCCCCCTGCCCTTGTTAAACGGTGAATGGCCGCGCGGCAGTTTTGCGCCGCTCACATGCCAGGGAGAGCACGACTCCTCCCAAGTCTGGCTGGCCCTTGCGTCTCTGTTGCTGTTTGTAACTCTCCCGCTTCCCTTTGTTCGCATTTGCCATACTGTGTATTCTCCGTGCTGTTCTTTGTCATTTTGCCATTGTTATGCAAACCTCCCAGTAGGGACACTGAAAATGAATGTAAATCTAGTTGCCGGCGTGATTGTGCCTTAGTCTTCTTACTGAATAGCAGCCTGAACGGCGCAGCAGAGAGACTTGCGTGAGATGCTGTCTATTGTCAACAGCACATGGTAGTGAACTTGAGAAGACCCCGATCTGCCCAATCCAGCACCGCCATTTGAATCAGCCAACAGATGGACAGATAGGATGGGATTGTAGAGCGGATGTTGTTGTCCCAACTAGATAAGAAACAGGTGTAAAATACTCGCAAACGTGCAAGAACGAGCAGGGACCGATTTCTACGCGTGGTTGTAGTCCAATCGTGTAAGTCTCAAAGCCTCGTGGAACATCAATACAAAAGATCACTCCCTCAACAAAGTGCTGCAATATGTCGAGCCTGGTTTCTCTTTGTCTCTGCTTCAGTCTGACACGGTCACCCCCCCTCACCACAAAGGTTTACTCGTCTAATTTTCTATTGTTTTGTTTTTTCTTTCTTTTTTCTTCATTACAGGCGCTAGCTCCAGTTTGGGCGAAGTCATGGCTCATGCTCTGGATGTGAACGGCGCCGCCAAGGTTTTCATTCTCGGCCGCCGAGCGTCCAAACTCGACGAGGTGGTGGCATCAAACGTGGCAATTCTTTTTGGTCCTTTCCTCTGAAAGTTCCAAGTTCCCCCCGTAAGCTGACTGCTTTGGAAAAATGGCTCCCTCACTCCGGTCGTCTGCGATGTGAGCTCGAGAGAGTCCTTGCAGTGTCGACGATTCAAAAGCAGACGCCGTTTAATAATATCAATATGCTTGTCGCCAATTCGGGCTATCTGGGGAAGGTGACCAACATGGCCCCCAGGCCGGCCAGGCAGACGATTGGCGAACTGCAGCAAGAGCTGTGGAACAAGACCACCTACGAAGACGCCAGCCAAGTTGTGAGCACCCGACAGCAAGAGCGGACTGCTGCAGAACCAGATCATTGGGACCACGAGTTTTGCCCTCTGAAGGGCTTTGCGCCGTTTGAACAGAGAAGCTTACTTTGCAACTGAACTGCATTGGAGTCTTGGGCCCACACCCCAGAGGGAGACACCGGCACTGTTGGCTCCATGCCGTGGCAAGCGGTTTCAGCCACGCGAGCAGGCACGGAAGAGGTAACGATACTTGTCTGCCAACAGCTTCAGTCCCGGATTTTCTCGAATGTCAATGCTGGTTCCTGTAAGGACATGGCCGGTGCCGTGCTGTACTTGGCATCTCGAGCAGGTGCTTTTGGTGTTTTGGGTGCATCTTGCTACCGGACGGCGGAATGCTCTCTGCTCGTCCTGGTTCCTACGAGATGTCATTGAGCAGCAGGGGCTGCAGAACCAGTCATTGACTAGATTTGGGGCGCATATTAATTACTATGTCGGCTGGACGTTGTAATCCATCTTACTCCATCCTAGGCTGGCCACGAAGACACAGAGCTACAGCATCATATCCCCGGAGTCAGCACGCGACTGTGTTCCAGGTACAAAACCCTCGGACAACGGGCACGAGGTTGTACTTGGGTCTGCTATAGTTTGCAGGTGAACCACCAAGTCCCTCGTCCCATGACCAGGTTCTGTCCTCTGTTCCCCCTCCCTTTCGATTCCACTATACGCGTACCCTATGTACTGCATCCATATACATCCTCACTTACACCCTCTGTCTTCTGCCGTCTCCCGGTCAGAGGAGCACAAGCGTGTTTCTTTCAAATAGCACCCTGCCTCTCCAATATTACACATGGTCTCCCGCAAAGAGAAAAAACCAGGAGCAGATGAAGGGCTCGTAGGAACCTCCATATTGAAAGAACGGAAGAAAAGAAAAAAAGAACTGGAAAGAGGGTCAAACACAGCGGCACATGCTGCTCGAGTGTATGGGAGGTCCGGCTGTCGTGGGCAGTCCATTGGCGCTTGGATTGCTGCATTGCTGCACCGTGCAGTGCAGCTCCGAGATTGGTGGCAATCAAAGAAGAAAAACAACTTTTTTAGATTGATGTTATCAATCGTGCAGATATTGCGATTGTGGGGAACGGCAGACTACGAGTACATAACTAGCACTGCAGAGTAGCAGCAGCGGAGCAGCAGCGGAGCAGCAGACGCGTGGGAAAAAGGAACGAGCGGCCTGGGACGAAGAAAGAAGGAGCCAACGACAGAGATAGGGGGGGTGGAAAAAACGGAGACTGTGCACTGGCGAGGTGCACGAACAAGGCAGGCGCCAGCAGAGATCAGGCGAGACAGGCTGCGATCGGCGGTGACAGTCGGCGGTGGCCAGTCGGCGGTGACCAGATGAGACAAAGCGGCAGCCCGGTCGTGGCTTCCTGTGGTGTTCTTGTTCTGTGGTGTCTTGGTGTCCTGCTGCGGCGTTCTCTTGTGTTCTGGTGTGCCTGTGGTGTCCCGTGGTTCTGTGCCCTGTGGCGCCGTGACGGGTAGGTGCGCTCCTCGTGCCTTCCTCGCTAGCCGGCAACCAGCACCGGCTGGACGCAGGGGGCTATCTTGGCCGAATGTGTCAGGTGTGTAATCGGTTTGTCATGACTTGCTTGTGTCTTTTTTGTCTTGTTGTCTGCCCCTTTTTGGTCTTTGTGTTCTTTGTCTGCGGCGCGTGTTCGCCGTGTGAAATCTGCTGTACACCGTCCGTCTCGGTTGCCGGTGACAGCGCTCCTTTTTTTTTTTTTTTTCCTTTCTTTTCTGGTTGTGCAATTAATAGTGGCAAACGTTTTATCCAAATTGCCAGCAGAGGCCAGCACAGCCCAGCACAGCCAATCAGAGCCGCAACCAAACCGAGACCTGGCCAATCAGAGGCGGCAAGCATGTGTGCGGAAGGATTGGGCTTTGCTCTTTCTGTCGTTTCCGTTCTCTCCGTTGTTTTTCTGCCTGCCTAAAACATCAACTGAGATGCAAATCTCAAAATGAACGCCTGTTCCCTGTGGAACAACCATCTGCTGTCTGCAACCCTCTGCAACGCTTTGCAACCCTCCTTGCCCGGCTCTGCAACCCTTTGATATTCTTCTTTGTTCCTGGCCCAGCACGTCGTGCTGATTGGCCGGGCGTCCTCTTATGATAAACATGGCATCATATGTCGTGGGCTCCTGGATTGAGAGAAGGGGGGGGGGAGGGGGCGCTGCTGGAAACCTCCGTCATCTATGCTTGATTCAACTGTGTGTTTCGCATGCGACAGCCTTTTGCTCCTACGGCGGTTCCCTTCTGCTTCTGCTTGCAAATGCAGTGCTTTCTTTTCTTTGGCTTTTTTTTTCTGGCTTGGCAGCTCCTGCCCGTCGATTTGTCAACCATTGTTAACCAGTTTGGTAAACATACCTGACAGGGTTGAGAGACCCTCCGCCTCCAGGCTGAGATGACCCGAACCAAACTTGACAGGACCTCCCCGGCCTGTTTCTGAGAGAGGCGTTCTGGATGTCCGAGTGTCTCCGACCGTGGCCCGCTCCCTCTTGCTGCATCTGTGTCTTTCTGTTTCTTTGCAGTTTATGGTTGTCTTGGCCCGAAGATGCAGATCCCCAAACCACCAGCATGTGCATGCCCGAAAGGGGAAAAAAAGAAAAAAAAGATGCGTAGATAAGAAAAGAAAACACGAGGCGTTGCCACCGTACACAGACACTCACACACACTCACTTGCGCCCCCACGGACAGAAAGGGAAAGAAACGCAAGAGAAAAAAAGAAAGTTGCATCTCACGGAGGATCGGCCGCCAAAATCTGCCACTCGCCGATGTCTGCAGCTGATGATCGGTGCTTCGCCTTCTGTGTGATTCTCTTGTTGCGCATTTCTGTCTTTCTCTTCATTCCTTCCTCTTTCTTGTTGTGGCTGTGAATACAGTTCTCACCTCTTGGCTCCGAGGAAGGCCTCTCTGCCAACGTCATGCATCCGCGAATGCCTCTGATAGTCAAGACGCGCGGAGGGTTGCGGCACACTAACACTAGCATCCTGCATGCAAGGGGCGCAAAGTTGGAAGGGTTGCCGGCCGACCTAGTCAATGCAGTTCAGTCGCCAGCGCCACACCGACCAACAGCATCACCAAACTTTGCATCGCCGCCCTACGGGGTAGATCGGCAGTGTCTCCGCTGTCACTGCGGTATCTCAATCTGGGTCGGGCAACGAAATGTCTACGTACGCAACTCCCAGGCCAGGCTCCTGGGCGCTTTCCCCTTTCTGCGGTCGTGCAGGCCATTCCATGTGATGCACGCGCCAGCCAGGCCACGACTGACTACTGGGTGCTAACTGACTTGATTTTTTTCTTGTCTTTCTTGCCTTTCTTGCCCTCCCGGCTTGTACGACACGCAGGTTTCAGACCGGCCAGACAGCTGCCAAGCCCGCAGCAGACAGCATCACACCAACCAAAAGACAAAAGAGACAAGAACAGGGCTCACCTTGGTAAGGCAGTCAGTCTGCCTCCATCCTCTAGTTATGTACTTCCGCCCCCCTACGTTCCATCAAGCCACCAAGCCACCGGACAAAAGTCTTTGCGTCCAGTCCGCGGCCTCCATTTTCTACTCCGTGGTGGTTTCGGTCTCTTGGGTTTCGGCCTTTTCTTGCATTCCCTGCGTTCCCCGTCCTGTCGGCGTTGGCTTTGCTTCGGCTTCTGTGTGCTGGCGGCCTTTCTTTCCGTTTGCTTGTTTTCCCGTTTGACGTTTGATCTTTTTTTTTCTTCTTTCTCTCTCAACCACTCCCCAGCAGTGTCGTTCCAGCCAAGTGGCACTGGCGTGCCTCAGCACTCCCATCCCTCGTCCAGGGTCGTAGATACGGCAGCCCTTGCCTGGGATTCTCTTGGATCACCTGCTCTGGATTGTCTGGCCTGCCTCTCTTGTCTGGCCTGTTCCTTGCCTGTTGAGAAGACAGTGTATGCTTGCTGCATGCCATGCACGCCATTACGCACAAGCTACGGCAAATGGGCTTCGGCACCGTCGTGCTGTGCCCTTGATTTTTCCCGGCCTTTTCCCCATGCTGGTCCCTAACGAGTCATACTCGCATCTGTCTGTCCTACGTCCACTTACACCGTCCACCACTTACACCGTCCATCAGTTGCACCGTTCATCGTCCACACCCCCCCTCCCCCCTCCCCCTTGCCTTGTCGTTTGCACATCCACACACCCCCCACCCCTCCTCTACCCATTGCCCATTGCCGAAGATATCCATTCTTGGGTTAATCGGGCCCAGACTAATAACTCTTTTCACACCACCAAAAGAAAAAGAGCGTTGTAAGTTTGAGAGAAAAGTGAAAAGTGTGCGCGCCGGTGTGTGTAAGTCTGCTACTGTACTCGTACACACAACACAGTACGCATGTTCATCGTCGTCCTTCCCGCTTCTGCCCTCCTGGCCAGCCTTTCACTCTCTCTGTCATTGGCTTCCCTTGATTTTCCTGGGTTCCCCGGATTTGCCTGGGCTCTGCCTCTGGCTCCCTCTCCCTCTTCTGTTTCGTTCTATCCCTCCCACCCCTGGCCAGGCCCAGCCATGTCTAGACCCTGTCCAGGTGTGTGCCATGGACGGCTCTCTCTCTCTCTCTCTCGCTCTCTCTCGCGCGGGACAGAATCAAATATATCCCCAGCTCTGCTTACAAGCAGAGCTCATCTATAGAATAAGGACGTCGGAAAGCATGTCCACTTCCCTGTCCATATGGTACCTGCCCACCTGGTTTTGTCCACTTGGCTGTCCGCTTGGCTGTCCGCGCTCCTCTCTCCCMCCCCCCCCCCTTGTGGGAAAGGTTCAGAAATAAGAAATTATAAAGCTGTATACACTTCAACCTTTTTTGTATCTGGTTCCCTGTTCTGCTCTCTTTTGTGTGTTTCGCATGGCTATTTTGCTCACTTTCCTTCCTGGGATCATTCATTATTTGCTCTCTCTTATAAATCCAAGAAGATTTCCCTCGTATCAAGGTTGGGCTACCCAGATCAAAGCTGGCCCAGACCACGCACGCACAATACAAGAGAGCCCACACCCACCACTCTCCCCCCCCCCCTCTCCCAGTGTTTCCTTCCTTTTTCGTTCTTTCCTCCTTTTTTCTGGTTCTGGTTCTGGTTCTTAAGCCGGCTGTTTCAAGAAACCTTCTACACGCCCTCCCTCGTCGTTTTCGCCTTGCCTGCCAACCCACCCAGCCTCATTGTCCCGTGGAAGTTGCCCCTGCCTCCCACAGATCACGGATATTTCCATTGCTCCACCGCCGTAACTAATCCGAGCCACGGACCTACGTGTATTTCGCCGGGCATTGTTGCCGCCAATACTGGCCGTCTGCTTTGTGTCTGCTTTGTTATAATTCGGGCTTCGTTTGCCGCTCTCTCTCTCTCTCTTCCCTGTTGCTCTTCTTCAGTTGTTTATGAAACACTGTCCCATCATTTTGTTTTGATTCTTTCTCAGTTGGCTCATCTTTGCCTCCTTCTTATACACACTCACAACGTCTTCCACTGGCGACAGACACCATGGAAGACATCACGAACAATCCCAGGAGCCTTCGCGCGGACCTCCTCGTGGATCTCCATCAGCATGCCCAAGCAGGCGGCAGCAGCTCCTCGGCGGCTGCCTTCGCCTCCCGCGCCCTCCAGAACGAAAGGTCGGCCACCTACTTCGCCGCTGCCATCTGCGGCATCATTGCCATCTTTACGTTTCTGCACTGGACTCGACTGCTGGTGAGCACCAGCCAGCGAGGGTCGCACCCCTTCCCGGCCGCAGTGGCGAAGCCGTTTGTGGTCGTCTCACGGAAGCTGCGCAACCTCCTCGTCCGCGGTGCGCCCGGGGTAAGCTCGTCTGGCCATGGCCTGCTGGTGGCTCTCTATGTGGCCATCAACCTGACTCTGGTCTTGACGAATGTCGACAAGACGAGCGGTGGTGCGGAAGGGTCTCGCCTTGGATGGTACGTGTGCCGTCTTCTATCCAGTTTTTGTCATCCTCTGTCTGCAGTCTCTCTTGGTTTTTGTCTTCAACTTTCAACCACCCTCTTCTTATCATTCTCTCGCATTATGCGTTTCTTTTCTCATTTTTTGTCTCATTCTTTGCCTCTTGTTATTTCCTCTTTCACATCATATTTTTGTTGTTCTCTCACATTTTGTCTTTGATATTTCGTCTCGATATCTCGTCTTTGATATCTCGTCTTCGATACGTCGTCTTTCCGTCTCATTTCCGTCCAATATTCGTCATTTCACGAGCCCGGCTGACACACGCACAGGATCCTCATGACCAACGTGTGCTTCATTGTCTTCTTGGCGCTCAAAAACACCCCCCTCGCCTACCTGACCGCGTACTCGTACGAGCGCCTCAACGCCTTGCACCAGATCGCCGGCTGTACCACCTTCCTGCTGCTCCTCGTACACGCCATCTCGTACACTGTCTACTTCTACCAGAAGAACAAGATGTCCATCCTGCGCGAGCACGAGCAGATCGCCGGCATGGTCGCCGGCTTCATGTTCCTGCTCATGGTGTCCACCGCCCTGCTGATCCGCCGCTTTGCTTACGAGGTGTTTTATGCCATGCACATGACGGCTTTTGTGATCTCGGTCGTCGCCATCGGCTTCCACCGGCCCGACTTTGCCGACCGCATACCCATTGTCACCTGTCTCACGGCGGGCCTCTTTGCCGCCGACCGGCTGATCCGCCTGTTCCGCCTGGCCGCCAACTGCACCAACAACAAGGCCACCGTGTACCCGCTGCCCAACGGGGGCACGCGCGTCCTCCTGGCCAAGAAGCCGTTCCGGGCCGTCCCCGGCAAGCACTTGTTTCTCTGGATCCCGCACATCCGCCTCCTGGAGACGCACCCGTTCACCATCATCGACACGAACCCGACCGAGTTCGTGGTCAAGTCCCACAACGGGTTCACCCGGCAGCTGCACGACTATGCCACGGCACACCCGGGCGGCGAGCTGTGGGCAGCTGCCGAGGGACCGTACGGCACCTTCCCGGACCCCATGGAGTACGACAAGATCATCTTGATTGCTGGCGGCAGCGGTGCTAGTTACACCTTTGGCCTGGC
The DNA here is from genome assembly GCA_002778195.1 of Raffaelea ambrosiae. Taxonomy (NCBI): domain Eukaryota; kingdom Fungi; phylum Ascomycota; class Sordariomycetes; order Ophiostomatales; family Ophiostomataceae; genus Raffaelea; species Raffaelea ambrosiae. The sequence continues at coordinate 1,433,446 of PCDI01000007.1, forward strand.
CGTCAACATGCTGGAGCGCATGGATGCCCAGTCGGCCAAGAACATTGTCTTTATCTGGACAGCCAAGACAGAGGGTAACGTTGACGTCCTCGTATTCTTTTTGTGTTTTCCGTGTTCTTGTTTCCTTGGTTTCTTTGGTTTCCTTGGTGTCCTTGGTTTCCTTGGTGTCCTTGGTTTCCTTGGNTTGGTTTCCTTGGTGTCCTTGGTTTCCTTGGTGTCCTTGGTTTCCTTGGCTTCCTTGGCCTCTTTGTCGTTTCCATCATACGATGGACCTTCCAGCTGGACTAATGCTGGAGACTTTGAACAGAGAACCTCACTTGGTACTCGGAACACATACAGACTTTGCGCACACACCGCAATGCCCCCAAGGTCCATGTATCGTTGTATGTGACACACGTGCCCGGCTCGTCGTCGTCGGACGACGAGGCCAACCACCGTGGCGATGGTGGCCACAGCAGCGACAACAGCAACAACAGCAGCAACAACAGAAGGAACGCCGGCCGTGCCGATGACGACGATGGCTCCGAGACCGACGGGCCTCCGCACCAGCAGCAGCAGCGCGACAGCGAACAGCCCATGACGGCAGAGGAGAAGGAGACCATCGTCGTGGAGACGCAAGCGAGAAGAACGAGGGCACCACGGGGCAACAACACGGTAGACATAGAAAAGGCCGCGGACGCCGAGGCCAGCGACAGCAACGCGTCCGAGTCGATGCCGCTGCGGCACGAGTACTTGGAGGGCCGGCCCGATGCGGCGATGGTTATTGAAAGCGCAGTGTCGTCGACGGCACGGTCGCAGCGCGTGCTGGTGGCGGCGTGCGGTCCTTCGCCGCTGATGAAGGTGGTGCGCAACGCGACGGCCCAGTGCATCACGAGCGACGGCCCGGGCGTGGAGCTTCACTGCGAGCAGTTTGGATGGTAGTAGAGTCCAAAACTTGAGTATGCAGTGAAGCTTGCCCTGTTCCGTCTTTTTCTCCTTCTCTTTCTTTCTCTCTGCTGTCCATTCTCTTCGGAGGCCTTTCGTCTCTTCCCGTTTCTTCAGTCCCTTCTGCACACACCAAGGTCGATCCTTTTTCACTTCTCTGGAACATGATTTGTTTGTTCTCTTCTATTATTTCTTTCTTTTTTTTTTTTTTGCTTGCCATCTACGGCGTATACTTTGTCTTTTCCCACTGCCTGACTCGATTCGTTCCTTTTTATTTTCCTTTGGTGCTCGGGGGAGTTCTGGGCAAGAAACAAACCTACAGTATATATTTCAATTTCCTTTGTCGCCCTCTTCTTGTCTTTCATGTCGCCATGATTTGAGATGTCCATTTTTTTGCAGGGGAAACTCTCCTACACGAAATACCAACAATAAGAAATTTTTTTTTTTAAAATAGATCCCTCATTCGGTTGAAACAGAAACAGAAACAGGAGGGGACCCAGATATACACACAGCCTCGTGGCTTGTACACAGTACACTGTTTCGAAAATATGGAGAGCATGGCCCTGCCTGCTCCCCAAGACTGGCAATGCCCAGACAATGCCGGAAAGGACGTTCAATGTCCGCCAAACGTTAGTGAACCTTGGCGACAATAGTCCAATCCATTCGGCTAGGCGAGATGCGACATAACTGGTACGTAGAAACTTGAGATCATATGTCCTCGCGCCATCTATATCCCGACACGACAACCTCATCCCCCTGTACATTGACTGTTGTACTATGGGAAGAATCTGCTGTGCATGATCATAACATTCTAACAGAGTGGTATTGTCTCCTCCTTTCTTTTTTTCCCACCTTTTTTTTTCTTCCGCTATGGAGATATCTTCCCACAAACCACAGGGTTCAACCGCCTTCCCAAGACGGTGGGTTGGCCGTTTTGGAAGGAAGAGTCTTTGAAACCAGGTCAGGAGAATGACCGAGGTCAGGCCCAGAGTCCAGGCCTCCAAGGAGACCGGCCGATATACATAGTACATAAAACACAGAAAGTTGCATTGGACAAAAGAAAGCATAACATAATATTCATAATCATCCTCCTGCTTGCTGTCTGTCATCCGAATCACACCCTCTCACTATAGTGCCAACAGATGGTCTTCCTTTCTCTACTCGTCGACATTAAAACGACAAAAGCAAGATACGTGAGTGTGGCCAGCTGACTGCTCTGTCTCCTTGTCTGTCAACCTCCCCTAACAGAAGAGATATGCAAGTACATCGTAGTTCCTTGTAACCGCCCAGTGATGCAGGGGACTTGCTCGGGAGTCGGCGGAAAAGGGGAGAGGGCTGGAGGCCGATAACAGCCCAGTATTGCCACCTCAATCCCACTTGCCATTTACGAGTAGCTCTTCCTGTCAGATAATACGGGGCTTTCCTTCTTACCGTGAACGCTCCCGATTTCTCTTTCCACTTAAAGTAACAAAACTAGCATAATCATATACCATACCATTCCATGCCATAGGCTGTGTTCCAGTCGAGTCTGCAGCGATATGTTTGGCTTTGCATCCTGTAATCCATGCTGGTTAGTAGGGGTTGATTTGTGGTGTACAGGGAGGGGGGAAGAGTCTGGTAGAACCCAAAACCGTGGGGCTGGGCCATTGTCTCCGACCTGTCCACCGGCGTCAAGCCCAGCAGCCGCAGCCCGTTGTCCAGGACTTGCCGGGCGCTCTCGTACACCGCCGCACCGGCAAGCGTCACGTCCCGCCCCTCCTTGTTGTCCACGACCTGCAGCACATCATACGACGACGAATTCAGCTGGTGCGTCAGGCGGAACAGGTATTACGTGAGAATCGTCGACGGCTCTGGATTGGGCAGACACGTAGACGCCACGTCCAGATACTGGGCGATCAGGCGCAGCAGATCAACGCAGTGCTGCTTGTCCAGGTCCGCTTCCAGCGCGGCGTGCCAGGCGGCCGGATCCCGGAGCACGTAGTGCGACAGCCTGTCGGGGGACAGGTCGGCCTTGCGGAGAATGGAACGAAGACGCGCGTGGCAGTACGGCAGGTAGGGGCCCGTGTGACGAACCAGGAGCCATGGTCTTCTTCGTACACGCCCCTTTCGGCGAGCGTCTTCTCGACAAACGCCACGGACGGCCCGCAGCCCGTCAGGCCAGCGAGAGTGGCAGCCAGATAAACTCGATAGATGTCGACCGGTCGACTGAGCAGATGGGCAGTCGAGGGAATTGCGTTCTCCGCGGGAAGAGGCTCTGCCCCGGCTCGAGAAAGCAGCTCCCCAAGACCATCGAACGACAATGCCGACAATGTGGTGAAGAACACAGTTGGATTCTCAGTGGTTGATCCGTGAAGCTATGATCAGGATAAAGTGCAATGCCAGTGAACATTGAGAAGCACTTGGTATGTGTCACAACCAACCCAACCTATGCATAAATATTTTATTGTCTTCCCGGGCTGGTAGTTACTGTGTATACAGCGTCTTGGAGAACACCGCCATTATGTTCTGACTCAAGAGTCAAAAGAAACTGCACGCTGAACAGGCTGCCCAGGCTGCATGGGCCTGCACAGGCGGCGGCGCAGCGAGAATACGGCAGACAAGGGTGGGCAACTAACTAGTGGGGCATTAAACCGCCAGTCACATACTTTGGCACGAGTAGTAGGATTTTGTGATTCGCGTGGTTTGTGATCTCTGATAATAGGGGATGGACAAAACGGCATACGAGTGACGCACTTTGGTTGGCTGCTATAATCGTTTTATTTTGTTTCGTCCTGAATCGCTTCATTGGTTCGTGGTCGTGATTCATACAGCATGTCTGGTAGAAGTTCGCAGCAACAACTGGTTCTTGGTGATGAATAACTTTTTTTTTCATAATTTAAAACAGAAACGAGTTGCCTTCCGGTATGAACGACAAAAACGTTTAAAGAAAAACATAAATGCCCTTTCCTTATTTACAGAAGAATATATGGTGCGTCCCGATCAAAGGCAGAAAGACGCGCAAGAAGTAGCCGGCAAGCAACCGAAGGCCAAAAAAAAAGTACAACAAAACCCGTTGTAGATGCCAGTTGAACAGATAGGAAAGGAAAAGAATATAGATAATAATAGAGACAACAGGACAAAGGAAAAAAAAAGAATAATATCTTCAAGAAACGCCGTGCCAAACCAGCCGTAAATGAATTTAAAAAGCCATTTTGCACCCCTAGTTTCCTATCCAATTGTTTGTGGCCATTAAATCAAGCAAAATGTGAAAACATGCCTTTGCTTCGTCTCGTCTTGGGAGCAGTAGCAGAGAGTGTATGTTGCGTAGTATAGAGTGCGTGAGAGTGTCGTGTGCGAATGTCGTGCCTGACTGTGTTTGCACGATCATTTTGTTCTTTGGGGGGTGTCAATCGAAGCTGGTGGTGGGTAATGCGACCGTGAAGTAACGCGTGCCCATCGACTCATCGCCTCCTATAAATGTTCATAATTTATTGAGGCAGAAGGGCCGGCCCGGCCGGCTTCTCGTCGTCAGTACGCAGGACGTAGTTGACAATCTTCTCCGTCATCCTGTTGCACCAGGGGTCCACATAGGTGGTCCAGAGAACGGCCATGCCGTAGTTGATAGGGATCCAGATAGGAAGCATCAGGAAAAGGCGAGTGTACCCCGGGAAGCGGGTGTTGTGATGGACAATCTCGCCGTCGTCGTTGGTGGTATCCGGTAGCGTCTCGAAGCCGAAAACCATCCAAGCCAGAACACTGCGCAGGAGGGGACCGTGAAGCAGGTAGACGGCGAAGGACTGCTTGCCCAGCCACAGGAAGGCGCGGTTGGACAGAACATCACGCAGGTACGGAGAGAAGTGCAGGCCCAGGGCGATGAACTGGAGACCCAGACCAGTGGCGAAGCGCGAAAAGTCGGGGTTGTAGGGCAGAATGTTGACGAGAACCTCGTGCTGCCACTTGGACCAGCCGATCCAGTCCGGGTGGCCCTCGGGGTAGGAGGCGACAAAGAGGCCCCATACGATCAGGATGGCGGACAGCATGCGGCACAGGCGCGGGTAGTCGATCAGGAACTGGTTGGCCTTGGGGTGGTTCTGGACGTCGGAGAGAAATACGCCAAAGAAGAACTGGATGCCGAAAGTCGCTGTGGGGTATTGTTAGCGATCTATTCATGGTGCGTTTGAGACGTTTGGTGCACGTTTGGTGGTACGACTTCTTTGTGCTTCTTTGTGCTTTCGGTATACTCCATTTTTTTTTCGTATTCGTGCAACAGGAATCAAGGGGGAGCAGTGAGACAGCAACCATGAAAGTAGCGCCGCAAAAAAAGAAGGAGTATTAAAAGATAACTTACGTTCGTTCGCAAAATAGTAGTAGAGCCACATGCCCATGGAAGCCATCATGCGGTACTTTGGCCGGAGATAGCCAGTAGCCAGCATGAAGACGTACACCAGCATACTGCCCTGGAGCAGCGGCAGCAGCGTCCACTGGTTGGCATCGTAGACATTGCCGCCATGGGTCCAGGTGCCGATGATGTTGTTGATCAGGTTGCGGAACGAGCGGAACAGGTTGGGTTCGAGCTTGGGGCCGGTCTCACGCATCCACCAGCTGTCGCAGTGGCTGGCAACGTAGAAGCCGCCGAGCTGGCAGGCGAGCCAAACGAGGATAGTGGCGATGGTCGCGGGCATGACGAGACGAGGCACACGGCGGAGGGCCGACTTGCCCATAGACTTGAAGGCAGCCTCTTGGTTGCCCTGACGGCACAGGCGGATGGGCTTGAGGGCGCACACGTAACCAGTGACCATGGCGAAGATGGTGACGCCAATGCGGCCCTGGGTAAGGACGCGGACAAAGGGCCACTGGATCAAACGAGGGGGGCCGTTCTCGCGAGACGTGGAGTCGAAGGCTTGCAGATCGAAGGCGCGTGTGACGTGGGTGAGCACCACCATGGCGGAGGCGAGACCGCGCAGGCCCTGGAGGGGGAAAAGAGTCAGTTATCTGTTTCTGTAGTCCTGTTTCTCCTCGATTTTCGTCCGTTTCTCTTCATCATGTCCTTGCTTCTTCTTTCTGTCTTGTTTCGCGGAGATTCTTCGTCGAAGGGTCTTGTCCAAAGTCCCAGGTCCAGTATGGGGACCCTGGTAATCAGAGCACACTTACATCCACCCATTTGACGTTGCCTTCCTTTCCAATGGCCATTTTGACGAGGCTGTGGAAATGGCGGTTACAAAAACGCGTTGCTCAGAAGACCGGTTCCGGAGGCGTCAGTCCCATGCGACGGAGGAGCAGACGGAGGGCGCTGTTGATTCGGGGGAGAAAAGAGTCTAGAACGAGTCCCGATCGCTCTCAATATGGGATAGACACTAGGCAGGAGGGGAGAAGAATCCAGTCTTCTGTCGTCGTTGTTCGATGGAGGTCGCAACAAGCCAGAACAAAACAAAACACCCCGAAGTCGGGTTGCCTGTAAATTTGCTAGATAGTGTGGACCTGATAGGCGGTTCGGTTCGTTGGCCGGGCGAGAGTAGGAGCTGAGGCTCGACTCCCCTAAAAAAAAAACTACACGCAACGCACGCTGCGACCGTGAAACGAGTGGAAGTGAGTGACTTGAGACGCACGTCACGCACGACGAAACGAAGGCCAGAAAAAAAAGGATCAATAAGGGGGAGAAAATAAGGAGAACTGAAGAGAGGGTGGAAGGGGATAACGAGCGACGTCTAGAAATGACAGCAACGAAACATGAAAGAAGCCGGAAAGCGAGAGTGCCGACAGAAAAGAAAAGGGTAAGAACGGGGGTCGCCTTTATCACGAGTCGTGGCTTCCGGTGTTGCTGCTGGAAAAGACGACGGGGATGAAGAGATATGGCCGTAGACGGAAGGTGCGAGCATGCGTGGTGGATGTTGGCCGTGGACTGGGGAAGGAGTAGATTTAAGTACGCACCTATGCCGTCAACCTCTTTCCCATATTTTTCTTTCAAAGTCTTGGCAAAATCCGATGTCTTGGCAAAACAACTAGGCACATGCTCCTTCTGTTTTCTGATTTTGCGGGTTGCAGGGTCAGAGGCAGACGATATTAGCAAACCCTATTTTTTTCTAGTTTATTTTATTCATTTTTCGGTCATTTTTGCTTGGCTGAACAAAACACACAGGCCTGAGGCGACGGGGAAAAGGGGCCCCGAAAAACAACGGGGAAAGCCAAGAGCCATGGATCGCAGGGTGGTAGCCCCGAGGGGGGGGGGTTTCGACAAAGAACAATAACGGACGTGCTAAATGGCTATGTCATGGAGACGCGCCATGCATACACCGTAGAGGTCGGCAGACTGGCCATGTATCATTCGGGAACGGAGTACTCGTACGGCTCGTACGGTGTGGTTGTAGCAGGAAAAGGGCGGCACACAGAGGGGGTGGGGGGGGCCTAAAGTCTTGGCAGTGCTGGAGTGGCCTATTTGACGTGCTTATTGGGCAGAGCCAGTGGCAGACGGTGCTATCATTGGAGACCCGGGAAGGGGGTTGCTGGTGGTTTGGGGAGGGCACTGTGGTGGGTGTGGTGGTGCTTTGGAGCGGTGCCTTGACTCCTCTAGCTCCTGCGGCTGCAGTGGCCCCTTGGTCCCTGTGTCCCTTTTTGGCCCCTCTGGTTGCGTGGCTGCGTGGTTTTCCTCAAATGAAGGCACGCTGCCAAGGCTGCAGGCGCCCAGTGCCAAGACCGACCAGGGCGATAGGACAGTGCGGTTATCCGGGGCAAAGAGGAAAGGGAGGGTGGGAAATAGCCCACACGGCCACCAAGGGACGAGCATGGCTGGTGACCGTCAGAGATTGCGACCGATGGCGAGGTGGTGATGGAAAGAAAAGAACACAGGGGCAGAAATCCCGGCTAGACAAGAAAAAAAGGCGATGCCGCCACAATATGACATCGCTTTCTGCCAACACCCATATCTGTGCACATGCACATTTGTGTAGACGTCACTGGACTACATAGTCGTTCGGGCCCCCGACTGTCCAGAGAGATCCAGAACACTCTTAATACCCTGCACACCTCTCTCGCCCTCTGATTACCAGCTGCTCAAAGCGGCAAAAGAGAGACGCAAGCACGCCCCAGGGACAGCAGAGGTTCCCACAAGGGCGTCCGGTCTAGCGTGAAACCTGCCGGTCCGTTGGGTGGGCCTACTGGGTCCAGCGAGCTCTGCATATTTCCTACTGTTGCCGGGCTTAGTTAGGGGCATGCCACAATGACCTCCCGTGGCGAGTCGCATCCTGGCGTCCGCACGCAAAAGGGGAGACCCAGAGAAAAAGCCCGACGACGGTGTGCTACGAGTACTCGCATGTACGATAGACACAGCCGCACGCGTCCGCAAGCTGCCGATCCGACAGTGGCCTCGTGCAGGGACAAACTGAGGAGATAAATAAAGAACCCCCTTTTTTGTGCTTCTGGTATTGGAAGTACAGAGTATGATACAGTACGCCGTACTTCCTCTCCTTTTATTCTCCGTTTTGTCTTTGGGCGCGGCGTTAAGCCCAAACGGAGCCGTCGGCGCGGCCAGGCCTGTCTTTGGATAGGATAGTACTAGTTGCTGGATGGGGCCTGCCGCGCGTTCAGCGTCTCTTTTCGTTCGCCAGGACCCTTGCCATCTGGATACAGGCTAGCCTGGGGGGAGCTTCGATGCTACGAAAGACAAAAATGCCATGGGTTTTGTTGCCGCGGCTTCGTACACCGTAGGTACCACGTAATATCAACGCCCGGCCTTATTTGCTATGGTATGGCTACGCTGCGGGCAAGAAATAAACCTGCTGTGATGAAACTGGAAATTTGCCAATTTAGCCCCGTTTCTGCACATCCCACACTCAGATCTTATCGCAAAACGGCATATCAAAACATGGGATGGACATGTGCATTACGACGCTGACCGCATTTGCCAGGGCGCCGTCCATAACGGTCTGCACGTGACCATGTCAAGCTTTTCCAGGGGTGCCCCCCTCCGGTGTGGCAGAAACCCCAAGCCTCTAAGGACAAGGTACACAGTAAGGTGCACTGTACGAGTAGAGCTGGGTTGCCCCCCGGTGCCCGCCCCCCTATCAGAATGATGCATGGTGGTCAAACTGGTATTTTTCTTCTTTTTGATTCTCTTCTCTTGCCCAGCCATTTTGTCTTGTCTCGTTTCCCCCATGCAGCCACTATTATGGTACGTCAGATACGAATCTTTGCACTAGAAAAAGCTCGTCTTGACAGCCACCAGTGAACACGGGACCCGTGAGTTGCAGGTCTTGGCACTGTGGATACGAGTCCACCTTCCCTATTAAGGCTTGATATGTAAGGTAAGAGGCCGTACTTGTAGTACTTGTTACGAGTGTCCCAGTGGCTGCAGGGACTAGCCTCTCGCCTGTTGCTTCTATTTAGGGCCACTGTGGCCATAGTAAGATCATCTGGCAATGGCATAATCACTACGATAGCATGTATCTTACCTTACTATGTAAGATACGATGCAGCATCGCGCTCTTGGCTTCAGAGGCAAAGAGAGCCACAGCCAACACTTGTTGTTCGTGTGCCCTTGAGCCAACCTCCTGCGAAGCATGGCGTCGACATGCGTACCGCAGTCTGTCTCTGGTGCCTTTCACGAGGCCACACCCCTGACTCGGAGAGACAATCCCAGTGAAGCTGCCAAGCATATCTGCCAAGGAAGCCAATTCCAGGCCAGAGGCTTGGCGACCTTTGATCTGGAGAACAGGATTTTCTGTTTCCATCAGTGGGGGAAACCGCCGAATCACACAGACGAGTCATTTGCCATGGGTTCGTTTCCGTGGCCTTTCTTTGGTTCGTCCGCTGCTCAGCACTTTTTCCACTGGTGATCTTGTGAGTTCGGGGCCGATCTCCGGTGGGGATGTGGGCTGGAAGTAAAACGCAGTGTGCAAATCGAGCTTCTTCGAACGGAAAGAGGAAAAGAGGAAGAGGACTGTACGAGTATCACCAGGACGATACTGGCTGAAGATAGCAGGCGTGGTAGGCGGATATGCAAGGGCGATTGCCTGCAGCGGGCAAAAGCCACAGAACCGGTAGGTGGTTGTGTACTAATATGATAAGATCCAGGTGGCAGTTGCCCAAAGGTTGATAGCGGCCGTGACAGGCAGTGCGATCCTTCGAACCGCACAGGACAATCCCCAGCCCATGCGGGAAAGTTCCGTCCGAGTACAACAGACTCAGGGACTACTCGTGCTACCGATAGTATGTAATAGTATGTAACTAATGGTTACTACTCGAATGTACTCGTACCGTACGTACGGACAGTATTCGTACGGCTGAAAGGACAAAGGAGCTAGTTCGGAGCGTCCCACTGGCCAATTCTTTCAGTTGTATGAGTACTCGTACTAATAGTGTAGATGGCTATGATTTACCATCGTTTTGGCCCCTTTATTCTTGCATAATTTTGCCTGTTTGTGCTTCGTTGGGCGACAAGGGAGGATTGGCTCCTCTGTTCTGTTTCCGGACAAAATACTTTCGGACAAAATACTTTGTACATTTCCTGATGGATACACCTACGCGTCCTCGTGCCATGGCGTTTCCCATATACAACTTTATTTTGTGACGACCTTTTGTCAGACTCAGCGGAATTTCCCCAGGAAGTGTCCTTCCGTTTTGCTTGTTTCGTATCTTACTATGTACGAGTACATGCAAGCTGTAAGGTCGTGCAGAAACGAGGGAAGCTGAGCGCACAGCGGGTCTTTGCGATATAGCGAGGCGTCGTTCCGGAAACCTGCTCTACTACTTTTGCAGAGGTAGGAATCCTCTGATCTAGGCCTCTTTTCTTGCGTTCCCGTCCTTCTGCCTGCTTTTGTGCCATGTGGGGGGTTGGTTCTTTCTTTTTGTTGCTGGTTCTAGACCGTCAGCTCAATTGCTATGGATGATCCTTGTCTCGTTTCTTTCTTTCTTTTCTTTCTGTCTTTTTATTTCCTTTTGTTCTTTTTTCTTTTCTTTTCTCTTTTCTTTTTCTTGTCAGTTAAGTTTCCGCCTTCCTAAGAACCTCTGCGGCATCCCGTCTGGCGTCCAACCTCGCCAAACCTCGCCAAACCTCGCTTCCTGGGTAGGAAATGGCCAAATGTGCCCAAATCCTTCGATCCGTGGCTGGCTATATTGGATGCGCTTCGCGCGGAGAATACGTATTGGTTACATGCAAGCAAATGGCGCCTCGCGTCGCGGACGAAGCTTGGGCTTTTTGGGTCGTAAAGTACCGCTGCCCTATGGGGGGGCCTGCACATAGTTACCTTCTTTACATAGCACAACCAACCCCACGCTAATAATCAAACACGCAACATTGAAAAGTGGCTCATTCGGCAAGGGAATGGAAAGGGGCAAAAAGAAACAAATTCAGCGTCGCCAGAGAACAAAAAAAGAAGACTGTTTTTTCAACATACTTTTTCGACATACTATGTACTCATTGTGATAAAAAATAAGAACAGCCAAGGCAGTCTACTGACAGCCCCGAGAGAACAAGCCACCTCCGCGAAAACGCCTCGGCCGAAACGGGGCTAACTTCCTCAGCCCTTTGAAAATGGCATCTTATTTTAATCTCCCAGGTCTATCCAGGAATGGATATGGGGCACGTGTGCAGTAGCCGGTGTCCGCCGAAGCTTATGGCGCCAGTAATTGCTTGCCTGAACCCTTCGTCCAACAAGATATCCCTTCCAAGGGACCCTGTAGTCTTCTGAGTCTCCCTTGGCAACTCTGTGACAGATTTGCCTGACAGAAGAGAAAAAAGCTTTCCACAAGTCCAGTCCCGGTAAGGCTGTTTGTTACATCGAGTCTCTCAACCAAAAATACGGGTGTATGTGTACTATGTAAGATAGTTAATACGCGTATACCCGGGAGACACCATTCTACAAGCGACACCAGATATGTGGAAAAAGCAAACCTAATGTCTAGCATGGCCTGTCCCGCTGTGGTGCCAGTGTCTGCATAGTACATAGTAGCTCTCTCTTTCTCTCTGTTTTCCGTATATCCACTTCCCGTTCGCCGATCCGAAAGAGATGAGCTCCCCGGACGACGCGTCATTATCGTCTTGGCTTCCGGTTCTCTTCGGTGGTAGCGCTCATTGCACACGGAGCCGACCGCCACGACCGATCCGGAAGCGGTTTGGTTCGGTGGCCTTTCTTTTTTTTTATGCTCTTCTCGCTAGTCGACGACATATCGCGTACATCGTGAGAAAGTTGAAAAACAAGAGATAGCCAAGATCACTTTTCCGTATCAAACTTACATAGTAGTTATACCTACAGGAACAAACCCCCAGGAGATGCCGACCGATTGTCAGTGGCACCCATAATGATTGATAAATGGAGATTGTCCTGCAAAGTGCAGAGTAAACGGTTGCTGATTCGGCTCCGTTGGACCAATTGCCTTGCCTCGGTGACATTTTGGGTGTGAAACTAAGCCTGCATTTTCACAATGACATGCCACAAGGGTCGCGGCTGGTTTAACTCACAGTTGTGCCTCTGGTAGAAAAAAATAGGGGTAAATGGATGCAAATCCTACCCGAGCACCACGCAGCACAGAATATTTAGTACTTAATGCCCGTCTGTTTCCCTTTCGAACATTGATGAGCTCGCAGACAGCAGAAAGCAAGTTTGGGCAATGTTGAACCGCATCAGAACACGGCATGCAAATGAAGATGTGTTGTGCCGCACAACGCAACGTGCAACTCGACAACACGCTAGAAACACGACAGGAGGGAACCACAAACAAGGCGGAGGGATGCGAGTTGACAATCAACGGACAAAGACCGGGGAAGGACACAAGCAACGATTGGGCCTAATTCGGGTTTCGCCTTGTTGGTTCGTGCCAGTCTTGGGCCTCAGCAATGGACCTTAGTCCATTTTCCATATTATTGTTATTCCGATGAGAGCCAAGTTTCCCAGGAGCGATCTGCATTTCAAGGGACCCCAGCAAACACCCAGCCATGGTAGTGTCTTGCCGCAACATTATCGTCCAGCTCGACTTTTTCAAGATGGACATGACAAACAGGCAACTGCCAAGACACCGCCCAACACATAACCAACCAACAATACCGGCACCAGAGGCAATAAGGGCACCCGAGGCACGCACATGGCGAAACAACCATATCCTATTCATTGCCGACAAGAAGCACGGTGCATTTGTTGATCGCTGATCTACCAGTATTGCCTCATCTCTCTCCGAGACAAGTCAACCACCAACAGGCCGATAAGCACCCTGGATCGCCAAAACTGGTCCCCCCAAATACTTTTCTGTCTGGAACAAAAACCAGACGAGAAGTCGGCTACAATAATGACGACAGTAAAAAGTCGAGTCAAGGGGGAGGAGCTATTGCGGGCATATCGCGGTACCAGAAAAGGGGACCACGGGGACGTATCACAGTGTCAATGACAAGCATGCGGAAGATGTCTGACAACTTTACAGAATGGGACAACCGCCCTTCAAAGAAGGGGGCATGCATCGATGTCTTTGTCCTTTTTCTTTTTGTCTTGGCTTCTTGTGGAAGCAACTAGCTAAAGAAAGCAGGCACAAATGCCGAGACAAGAGTGAATGAACATTGTCAACCCACTCCATAGCCAAGTGCGGCTCACGACTTCGCTATTCGTGGCTACCAGGGGCATCCTGGTTTTTATTCCCCATCAGAGACTAGGGAGACACAGCTTCGGTGGTTTGATTCTTAGACGGACTACGGAGATGCCATTGCGTGCAAATTGGGCGAACCTCTGTTTCTCACCCTTCCTGTGGTGGTAGAAAGGTCATGTGCATGTGGTACAACAGACCAAAAAAAAAGGGAAGATACAAAGACGCAAATAAGACAGCAAGAGAAAGGAGCATCGAAAGCGAGGCGAGACAGCGTTAGGAAGAGAATCAAGAATGGGGTTGACGAAAAGTAGGCCAATACTCGACGTCATTTGGCCTTTTGTCTTGTTATTCGTGCATGTTTGACTAGGCGAGCAAAAAAGTTCCATGCCAGTTCGGGCTGGAAAACCGACTTGTCTCATCCTTCATATTTGCGTTAATATCATACATTTCGTACATTTCGCAAAGGCAAGTGCCAGTCCAGGGAGCAACTGACCAACTAGAATGAAACAGCCAAGGCACAACAAGGCAAAAGAACGAATATAAGGAGAAAAGGCGACAATTGAATGTACACGTAATTCTGCCCGCTGGACCGGAGCAGGATTCAGAAAAATCCTTGAGCAAGCTGGAGAAATCTGGAAAAGGTCACTCGTGTCGTCTTCGCAGCTGGAAGACAAAAAAGGAAAAAACCCCACGTCAGCGTGCAGAACCTCTTCTATGGTCTGCAGATGATTCAATTCATAGTTGGATTTTGTCACAAGACTGCGGGATTGTCTTCAGTATCAAACAAACTCACCATACTATCCCGGTACAAAGAGTACCATTGGCAACAAACAACACAAAACAAACCTAGCAGTAGCCTTGTGTGCGATTTGCTCCAGCTTTGAAAAACCTTGCTGGACCACCAATTGCTGTTTATGCATAAGAAAGTTACAACGCGTGTATTTTTTCCCATTCTGGGTCTGGGAAGAACTCTTGTTTTACACGGGCTTCATCAGAGCATGTGAGTTTACGGGCAACCAAACCAGACAAGCTCAGTGCCTTCTTGGCTGTTTCACCGGCCATGAAGGGAACAAATTTTTATTTCTGCATGGCAAGACGGCAGAGAACCTGTTTTTTTTTTTTTTGTTGAGGCCATCTTGCTCCCTTATTCTCGGCTTTCATTGTCCTTGACATGTTTCTGGGTTTGCAGAAAGCACTTAAACAGAGCGTATATGCCAAGGCGGCCGTCATCATCTGAACAACCCACAGTTGTCTTTTGGAGACACAAAGCAAGTCGAAACAGCATTGGGGTTTTGCCATTCTCCAATACTTTCTTTACGACTGTTTGGCTCTCTTGGAACTAGATTCCTCGCCAGCAGACCACTGCCGAAAGATTGGTTGCTGGAGCACTTGGGCTACACTGAAACGATGCCGAGTCTCAAAGGCCAACAGACCTGCAATTTCGTTGCCGACTAGAAGAGATACAAGAAAAATCATTTGTTAACAATCTTTCAGGCCTTGATTACACGAATCGTACCCCGGAGATACTCACAATGAATGTTTGTATGGTTGCCCTGAAACTCTCGACTGTGGCGCTTCAACTTCTCGATGGCGGCGTTGTAGCCTCCCTGCCACTCTGGGCGAATAGATTCATATTCGTGGCCCTTTCGCCACGGGTTCACCATGAATCGGAAGGGGTGGTAGCCGTACGTCAGTTCGTAGCCGACCACGCCCATGGCCCAGGCATCGGCAAGATGATTGTAGTGGGCAACTTCTCGCTCTGGCGACAAATACCCGACTGTACCATTCGTACCCGGTTTAGGAGCAACTGTTCTGCTGAGATCACACTCCACAGCCTGGTCCAGATCCAAGAGGACAGCACGGAGTGGGTGGCGAAGGAACCCAATGTTGGAAGGCTTGATGTCGAGGTGCAGCCATCCATTTTTATGCAAGAATTCCAGGCCCAGCAGTGCATCGTGAAACAGTGCCGCTGTATCGACATGCATCGAGGTAGAAACTCTGTGTGAGTGTTTCAAAACCATGTCGGATTAGCCTCAACTATTTTTTTTTCTTCTTGAGCAAAGCGGATATGCACACTCACGATGACTTGATCTCATTGATCAGACTAGAGAATGTCTCTGGAGTCATGGGCGTCAAGACAAGGCCGACATCTTCAACAATTGTGCCTGGCACAAAGACGGGACCATTTGGATAGATGACCTCTCGCACCTGGACAACGCGACGAGCCTTTTCTTGATAGTCTTCGCTGCGCTTTGCCAATGCGGTTATCTTCTTGTAAACCGATATCTCGCCGGATACTGTAGCTGCCGTTCTCCAATTTCTTTCGAGAATCTTGACGGCTGCTATTTCCGCCCGGGTATTGGAAGCCAAGAAGACCTTCCCCTGGGCACCTTTTCCGAGTGATTTGTTTAAAGTCCAGTTGCCCATGGTCCGAGTCCGAGTCTGAGGGGTTGGCATATCGAACGTAGTCACAGGAGGCCCATACTCTGCGATCGACTCACGACGTCTGTTCATAAAACCGTCCGTAGCTGCAAACGGAGTGTATTGAAACGTGTACTGCAATGTGCTAATACGGATGAACATGCTATGCTGGTTCAAGGCTTGAATCCCTCTGTCTGCCGACTGTCCATTGATGGCAAGTTCGGCCTGAGGAGCACCAGTTTTGAGGCCTGTACAGAAAGCGGCGGATGTTTTGTCAAAGAAGAAGCGAGCATGGGAAGACCTGAGATCTCGGTCATGTTCTCTGGCAAAGGACATTGTCGCAAGAACCAAATCAATATTCTCAGCACTGATAGAGCCCTTCCCAACCACCCAGCCACTGGTTGGGTCATGGGGGTTGCGGTCCAGATCAAATGTATAATGACCAGTCCAGATCATTCCGCGCTGTTGGTTCTCTTCCTCAAAGCTGCTGTCCGGGTCAGTTGGTGTCTCGCTATCTTCTCTATGATGCTCATGTGTGACGCGAAAGCGCAGCACGTCAGGGTCGAATTGTTGCTCCTTCTCAATGGACATGAACGACGCCACAGGCAACAATTCGGAAGTTTGTTGCGCATTGAAGATAGAGTCGCAGACGTCGCTGAAGGCTGCTTTTGCCTTTGTATTGGAGGGCTTCAGAGTGGCAAAAATCTTATCAGCCATGGTACCAGAGAATGATGATATCCGGCTTGTCTTGTAGTTATGGGGTTTGCCTGACGAGATGTTGTAAAGGTACATGAAAACTTGATGAGCTTGTAAAAAGGCCAACACCTGCGAGTTCGTTGCCTACGAGTGAACACTGCTGCCTAGATGTTTGTGCCTGAATTGTTCCTGCCTCAGACACTCAATGAATTTTGCGTGTCACGATTTCATTGGCTCGGAGAGCTTGTTCGTTTGTAGGCCCGAAGGCGTCCTGTCACTGTTCTGCAAGGCATATTGGCGAGAACAGTCAGGTCGTATGGCAAGCCCATGAATACGATGGCCAAGATAAACCAAAAAAAGACCCCAGATTGTACAACAATTGTAAGAGCAGCCAATATAGTATAAGAGGACTCAAATTTGAGAAAATGGTGGAAAAGTGCTGAGCTTGCACGAAACCTGGTTGCTCCATAGCCACAACTGCGCGACCCGTGAATGAAACCGAGAAAGGAGCAAACGGGAAAACACGTGATTTCGCGTCGTAAATCTATTGAACTAATTTATTCTGGTTCCTTCAACCATCACCAAACCACCAGACGAGGGGTTATCAAGAAGATAACAAGTGCCATCTCCTCGCTTCGTCGAGCCACTCGCGTGATGTCTGATACACCACTAGATCTCGCGCACCGCCAGAGTCTGCCAGATTGGGCTTGGGAGGTTGACTCTGGCCAAAACATTGTGAGCTTTCTTGTTCCTCTACTGCCGCCTCGTCTTGGACTTCTTCCCATATCTTCCCTAGCAACAAAAGCATGCTGACGCGCTCTCCCCTACCCCTAGCCGGTACATGAAATTGTAACAACGTGGGGTGCAAACCTGAGGACGCATCCGCCGTCTCCTAATCTAAGCACGGCACCGCGAAACTCTTTCGACCCCGATCTACTTACCTTGAAGCTCGATGCCTACGCCACCTGCGGACGTAATGCCCGCATACACAAATATGGAAAGGCGACAGCCGACAAATATCCTCCCAGACACACGCCAGTCCATCACAAAAAGAAGTTTTATCAACAGTCACGCCAACGACACAGGGATATGCGCGATATTTCTCCTGTTCCAGTGGACAAGTTGCCTGAAAAGTACCAGCGCATGACGGAGGAGGAGCGCGACCATACCTTTTTTATAGAGGATACACAGGGCTGCCTCGAATATATTCTGGATTTGGAAACTACCGATGGAGAGAGCACCGACAGCGATGAAGACAACGTGGTTAACCGACAGGCGGAGCAGAAGCAGAAGACGAGGAAAACAGAGGACACCACAACTCCCCTGAGACCTGGCCAGGAGGACTGTTTAGATGTCAGCCAGAGTACAGTTCTGTCTGCACTTGCGTCGCCTCCGCCGTCTTTGGGGAACTCGCCAACATTTGAGTCGTCTGACGCCACCGCTGATACACCGAATGGGCAACGACAAGAGCAAAGTCCCGCCGATGATAAGTCTCGCCCGCCACCAACTCCAGACGTGATGTTAGAGAGCATAGAGACGGAGACAGAGCAAAAAGAGGGGATTCAGCCAGCTGAAGCACCGGGCACAACGGAGGAGTGGCCGCCGGCGACCAGCAGGAAGCGTTTCAGGGCTCTGGATAGTCCTGACGAGGACGTGAAGGGTACGGCACCGGGGAGTGGAAAGGAAGAAGGCAACTTCAGCAGCAGGGGGCCGAAGAAGGCACGGGTTCGTTGAAGCTTTGCTGGTGATTCTGCAAAAAGCAAATTACCACAGCTAACTGCTACTCCTGTTGCCTACTTGGGGACTATTGTCACCAACGACCGTCACACACACGGAGTCCGTGGGGAAAGTATCTACTCCCGCCGACCCGAAACGCAGGGACTGGTAGCAATATGCGATAATGCCAGCGACTGTCATACCTGGGCTGGTTGCGACGAAGTTGACTACCATGTGCAACAAATTGTGAAAGCGGCGGAGCCTGAATACGTTGCTGTCAAGGCATACAGAGCCAAAGCACAAGGAAACCAGACGAGCCACAGATGGCCGTGAGATTCCTGCTCACAGCCGCTACTGGGTCAACATGTGCCAGAGGGCTGCCGATGGACTACGCAATATTTTGTGAATGGGGGCTGTTGGCTGTGAATGATGAGTCTTGCGAACAGTCCAAGTTACAGTTCAACTCTTGCAGAGAACTGCGGTCCACACTTTTTGGTCCGGTTTACACTTTCAACAAAAACTGTATGAATATGTTGAGTGCCGAGGCAAATATTCGATAAACTTGCATACCTACGATCACATCACCTGTGCAAATGATCTGATTCGGAGACAGACATTGATGTCGTTGACCATATATTTATGTCATCAGATAGCAGCTGGTAGATGGCAGATGACTGACTTGTCAGCGGAAAACATCGGGTCATCGAGATTCTGTGCTGTGCTGTGCTGCCAACCGCACGTGTCTTCCCCGTGGGGAAAACGTCTTAGGTATTCGTCTGATGGTGGTCGGAATGCTGCTGGCTATTTAGCCGTGACCAGTCTTTTGGGTTTCTGAGCCGCAGAGCACTACCGATAGCAAGACGAACCTCATTAATAGCCCGACAGTTATAGCTTCTTCAATACTTTGTTTTCATGTCTCACAAAAGGTTTTAAACCTTGCTGAGCTCGTGACGACGTCCTCATATAGTGTAAAGGACAAAGGGTATCGTGACGATGCTTGGTTCACGATGGTCACACGCGACGATCGAAAGCTGGCTGACAAACAAGAGGTACGTAACCTTTTCTGCTTGGTTGTAGAACCAGTCGGGGCCCATACCTCTGTATCTCGACCGTAGGCTGTTGTGAGGTTGTCCAAGAAATTCGGCAAATGCCGACGTGCCCGCTCTTCCCTATTCGAGCAGTTGTGTCATGGGTTGCAACTTCCCCAAATTCAACAGCGAGCGTGCGAGTTGCACCTGCCCCTTTCGGCAGCCTCCATACAACTTTGCACAACGTCAGTTTTCAAGGTCAGGTTCATCTATTTTTTTTTGTTTCTCTGCTTCCTTTTTGGGCTCCTTTCACTTACTTGCATCGCATTGCCTCCCACTTTCATGACCTACTGCGGATCGACCGCGGCAATACACAAGTCACGCCAAGTCTGGGGTTGGACTGACGATCCCTGGCCCTGTCGGTTGCATTGGGCCATTCGGACAAGTCACATTGGAAAGGGCAATTTACTTGCTTACCCACGAACCAGACTCTTCTGCTGTGAACTAGACAACGACCTTCCAGATGCACAAGCGGTTGCGTCCTGACACGGCCTGCACACTCATCTGACGTCACGGCCGGCACAGTGAGAGTACCATGGACAAGACAGGCAATTCGCAAAAGAAGATGTGTGCCAAGAGGGGGCGACAGCAAAAAGTCCTGACTTTGAGCTGGCGGCTCCAGCCTCCTTCGAGACGAACACACATGCCATCATAAGACGCGGAAAACTCTGCGGATTCTCCTGCCATCGAAAAGACGAAAAAATCCGAGAGGTGGTGCATGCAATGCGCGACCAAGTGGATTCTTTGCAGGGAAGCCCCGGCAGGCCATGGCTTCGATAATACCACCGTACAGAAAAACTGCATGTAAGCTGTTGGCCGAATCCTGCGGACCTATGTTGCCAGAAGTGTATTTTAGGAATACGATTTGCAGATGGCCTGCTAACTGATTGGCCGCAGTAGTGGACTTTCGAGCCTGTGTGATGCATGCAGCGCAGTCTTTTCTTTGTTGTTTGTCGTCCATGCAGAGCCAACCCTCCTCCAGCCACCACAAAACGAGAAGGATGGGCAGACTAAAATGGCGAACCATGGGCCGTACCTCTCGACACACCTCGCCATGGATGGACGTGCCGAATGGCGGCTTAAATCCCACTGCCACCGCCTTGTTTTCCCAAGCTTTTCTTGCGTGCGGCTGTGTGGTGTTTTGCGTGCTAAGAGTTCTGCTGTGGCTCTAGCCTGAGTTATTAGCCATCATGCATCTCAGTCTGCCAACACGAGACTAGATACACATGTTTCCACACGTCCCCCCATCCCCCCCCATGCTGTTCCTGGGCGATCTTCTGATCTCGCCGGGCGCTCTGGTGTGGGTTGCATCCGGACTGCCTGGTTTGTGCTGGGGCCAGCATGTGCGGAGTACTCGTCGCTGTATCCTTTGGTCCTGCTCTGTTCGTCTGATCGCACAAGTCCATCGCACAGCATGCCACACAGCGCCCGAGCACCGGACTAGGAATGCCCGCTCGAGAAGATTCAGTATTTCATTCAACTTCTGCGTGATCCTTGCTGCTTTCCTTGGCCCCTGCATCGTTGGTCTTTTTTGCTCAAGCGTTGGTTGTCCGTCAACAGCTTGCTCAGCTGGACCAGGTCTCCCTTGCTACGGCGCGATGGCTTCCACTACCAGTGTCCGATGACCATCATTGAAGCACATCGTTAGGCACGGTGCGGTCAACTGCCCGTCTTCTTCAGATCGCGGGGCATTGACCCGGATCGTCGTTGGCAACGTGGAATCGCATCCTGGTGAGTTGACGGCACAGAACAACAAAAAGCGACGAACAACTTACACTGTAAACAGGACAATCTAGAAGGGCCTTTCTGATTGATCGACACTCGCATCGGCTCTTGGAGATACATCATTCGTCATTACAACTGCTCGCCCCGTTGAGCAAGCCCTCCCTTGCCCTCTTGAATGGCCAGAAGCCTGGCCAGAAGCCTGGCCAGAACTCTCTGGTCGGATGCCCGGACGCCAGCTGCCCTGACTCACGATGATCCTTCCCCGCTGTTTTCCTCAGCCCGGTGTGCAACGCACGCCCGAACCCAAAGGATCCTTCTGTGAGCAAGTCCACGTCTCACACGTGAGCAGTACGTTAAAGTTGCACTTGTAAGTACTGTGGTTCTCCACACATTCTTACCCGGAACCAAGTTGCGCCATTGGACGGACAAGTGCCCCATCCTGACGGTTACGCTACTGCGGTGCTTGTTGTTTTTTCCTTTTTTTCCCTTGGCCTTTCCATTTCTCTTTCCGTGTGTCTGCAGCGCCCGCCTGCTTCTCCGCCTGCTTCTGCGGACCATGGCTGGGTCCCCGAAGGCCCTTCCTTGGCTGTCCTGCCCAGCCTCTCATCCGTCCTGCCAGGCCACATGGATCCTCTGTATGGTGGGCAACGTGAGGCTTCTTCACATGGTTCAATGTCCACCAGCTTCTTGGCCGTGACCTGCTTGTGGAAGGTGAGGCCCTTCTGACTGCTGGCCGTCTTAACTCTTCTGTCGTCCGCAAGAATCCAACCTTGTCGTGGCAAAGTAACCATCCTCCACTTCTCTCTCCTTCTCCTTCTCACTCACCGTTTCCGTATCCTCTCCAGGTGTCTGTCCATTCTCCCTTTAATCCATATTTCCTCAAGCGTCTTACTACGTTTCTTCCTTCTTATGCCAACCCCCCCCCTCAAGTAGTAGCCGATCTGAGAGGCGAAAACGCTCCTTTGCTAGCGCTCCCTCTTGTTTGTTGTTGTCTTGTCAAGCAAGCGCCTTCCGTTCGGGGAATTGCGAACTACACAACAAGTACAAAGCCAAGACGCCCGCTGCCATTTCATACACCCCCAACTGTCTGTTTATATGCCCATGTGAGCGCGAGCTGTTCTGATGATCTTCACTTGAAACTACGCTGCCCTTTTCCTTTTTTTTCTGTGCCTCGTCACTTGGCTTCCATTTGCCTCTCTTGGTATTGTCATATAAACACACAACACCCCAGAGTTTTCCTGATTCATTTAGTCCCCTTTTTTCTGACCTGCCTTTTCTTCACTGTCCTTTCTTATTTGTGTCGACTTGGATTCCTTCATTGCTATTTGTTGCTGGCCAGCAAGTCTCTTTGCTTCTCTGCAAAGTGCCTTCTGCATCTTTTTTTTCGGCGTCTCATTGCGTACTCTGGGACGAGCATATTGTGCGCCATTGATCCCTCATATTGCTACACTCTACTATGGGCTTCCGACGTCTGCTGGCTGCAGGCTTTGCGGCTCTGTATGCTGCCACACTTGCAACTGCCGATTCCACCTTTACACCCCTGAATCCACCAGCCATCCCTCTCGCAGTCCGGTCCCCTTACTTGAGTACCTGGTTGATGGGCGACCAGGGTGGCATACTCCCGGGATCATGGCCAAAGTTTTGGACGTCAGTATACACTCCCCTCCGATTCCCGACTTTTCTTTATCCTGCCGTGCTGACGAAGAAGACAGGGGCGGCCAGATTGTTGGTTGGCAAGGATTTGTCCGTGTGGATGGTGTCTCGTACAACTGGATCGGCGAGGCCCCGGGACCGGATCCGGTGAACCAAACATCGTTTGAGTACACGTCCACCAAGAGCATCTTCACCTTTGATGTTGTCGGCAAGGTGACCATGAAAGCCACATTCTTGTCACCCGTGTACCCCGATGACCTGTTCCGGCAGTCCCAGCAGTTTTCCTATGTCCAGCTCTCAGTCCAGTCCAGCGATGGACAGTCACACAGCGTGCAGGTCTACATGGACATCAGTGGAGGTAAGGTTTAGTCTCTTTCATCTCTCATGATCCTATCAACCTTTCCATTTTTGCTTGTCGTTTTCTCTTCTTGGACCTCTTAACCTCGCGATCTTTGTCTTCTCCCCCCCCCACTAACACCTTTGTTTTCTTTGTCCCCAGAATGGGCTAGCCCCACGGACTCAGATGTCATCACTTGGTCAAATGGATTTACGAATGGTGTTGGCTATCATACATTTGCCCGCTCTTCTCCGGAAGTGTTCACAGAGTCGAGTGACATGGCTCTGTGGGGAGACTGGTACCTGGGCACGACCCTGAATTCAGGTGTAAGCAGTTTTTAAGCGGTCTCTGTTCTTCTTGCCGAGTGACTTGTCTTGCTAACAACATGAAAAGACAACGTGGAGAACCGGCTTTGATGATGTAGAAACTCGGAACCAGTTCGTCAACGACGGCAAGCTGGACAACGGAAACGACACTAATTTCAGGGCCATCAGCAGCTCATGGTGAGTGTAACCTCTCTGCTTTAAGCCTTTTCCTTTCCGCTCACCTTTCACCGTATCCACGTTCTTTTCCCGTTCTCACCTTTATTTTCTCTCGTTGTGTCCCCCACCAAGCCACACACACAACTGACAAGCAAGGCCGGTCTTTGCGTATGCCCAAGACTTCGGCGCGGTATCCCAGACAGAACAGGACATTCTGTTTGCGCTCGGCGTGGCCCAGGAGCAGGTGATCAACTTCCAGGGCAATGCCACCGGTCCGGAGTCTCTCACTGCACTGTGGACGACGCAGTACTCAACTGGAGACCAAGTGCTGGCCGACTTTTACAATGACTGGGAGCACGCTTCCTCGGCATCCAGCCAGCTCGATTCCAAGATCCAGAGCGACGCCACGACAGCCGAGGGTGACGACTATGCCGCACTGGTGGCGCTGTCGCTGCGGCAGGCGTTTGGCGGACTGCAGGTAGCTCATGGCACTTCGCAGGACTATGTCTTCCTTAAGGAGATCAGCTCCGACGGCGACGTGCAGACGGTGGACGTGATCTTCCCGGCGCACCCCGTTCTGCTCTACCTGAATGCAACACTGCTGAAGCTGCTGCTGGACCCCCTCTTTGAGAACACAGAGAGCGGCCACTATCCGAACTCGTGGGCCATCCACGACCTCGGCTACTTCCCCAACGCCGTGGGACACCCGGACGGCAATGATGAGGCTATGCCGGTCGAGGAGTGCGGCAACATGATTATCATGGCGCTTGCCTATGCCCAGCGCACTGGCGACAACGCTTACCTGACCCAACACTGGCCGCTGCTCAATCAGTGGGCACAGTACCTTGTCAACGACTCCATCATTCCGGACTACCAGCTGTCCACGGACGATTTTGCCGGCAAGCTGGCCAACCAGACCAATTTGGCGCTCAAGGGGATCATTGGCGTTGCTGCCATTGCCGAGATTGCCAATCGCACGGGACAGGCCGACGAAGCAAGCAGCTACCGCCAGACAGCCGAGGACTACATTGACCGCTGGCAGACGTACGGCATTGCCGCCGATGCGAGCCCGCCGCACACGACGCTGCAGTACGGTCAGAATGACACGCACGGCCTGCTGTACAACCTGTACGCGGACCGGCTGCTGGGTCTGCAGCTGGTGCCCGACTCTGTCTACTCCATGCAGAGCGCCTTTTACCCGACCATCAACACAAACTACGGGGTGCCGCTGGACACGCGGCACACGCTGGCCAAGGGCGACTGGGAGGTGTTTGCGGCGGCCATTGCCGAGACAGACACCAAGTCGCAGATTATGACTTCTCTGTACACCTGGGTGCGGGAGACGACGTTTTACGTGCCGCTGAGCGACTGCTACGACACGGTGACGGGGCTCACGGGCGAGGGCGCAAACGGGCCGACCAATTTCAAGGCGCGGCCGGTGATGGGTGGTTCCTTTGCGATCCTGGCTCTGCCGTAGAGGAGGAGGAGTACCGTTTGACAAGGACAAGGATGGTACGGCTTTGGAAAACAAGAAGGCACGGAGGAAAGGATGCCAATTCAACTTCTTATATGCCCGCCTGGCTGCATCTTGCTGCCCCATGGCCCGCACCGATTCGATGTATTTACAGAAATTCTTGTTACACGCAACAATTATACCCAACATTTACACCCATGCTGTCTGAGATACGAGTAGGTTATTGTTCACATGGTGGCAACTGTACTGATTTGTCTCTGATCGGGTTATGTGTAAGTGTATATATTTGAATGTAACTAGGAGAAGAGTAGATGGCATTCCGCTATCTCTGATCCTCGACTGGACTCGTTTTGCTAACAGACAACTAACGTGAAAGACTCTCAACAATATATATGAAAAAATACCCCTCTACTCTCCTTTTTTGTCTATAAACCCCATGTCTATTTTCTTGAAAGCGGGTGTCTTCACTCTTTTCTTCGTTCTCTTCTCGTCGCTGTTTTGCTTGGCCGGTTCTCCGTGGATCTCGTTTCTATATTCGTACAAAGGTAGTAGGGTTGGGGGTGAAAAAGCATCATTCATCCATCGGGGCCGGTCGTCGCAAAGGAAAGATATAAAGAGGAAGAAGAAGACAACCACAAAGACAAACCCAAAGACAAAGAAACACAAAAAGAAGAGACCGCACCGCACTCTCCCTGCAATGCGAGAACAAACAAACTTCGGATCATCAAGGTGAAAGAAATATTGTCTTGTTTTTTGCAATATCGCACGAGAGGGGGGTATATCTATCTGTCCCGATTCTTCTGATTCTTCTTCTTTTTGGGTTTCCAGGAACGCCTGTATACGGAAGGAACGCGTGTATGAAGAAAAGGAGAATGCAACCCTATTGACGCCCAAATGGTGAGAAGAAACAGACGACCCCCTTTGAAAGCTCTTATGAAGAGGGAAAAAAAAGCAAAAAAAAAAAAAAAAGTAAAAAAATAAAGCGCATTTTTGTTTGTCCTGATAAACTCCTTTTGCGATGCCCTCCTTAGAAAAAGTTCAAAACCAACAGGGATGAAAAGAAAAGTGGAAAAATGGAAACGCTGCTGAAGACCAGGAGAGAAGAGACGTAGGTTGTGTTGGTCGGTAAAGTGGTCGGTGGGAGGGAAAAAAAATCTATTTTTGTCGTGATCGTTGCGTCGTAAAGGGGAGAGGGGAACTGCAGGAAGAATAACCCCCCTACTGCATCATCTTTTGCTCAGTGGCGGTCGCACGCTGCTCGCGATGGAACGGGTTGCCGGCAGCGGCGACGGCGGCGGCGGTGGCCGAGGCCAGCATCCGCTCGCGCTCCTTCTCCTCGGCGAAGACGCGCCGGCTCATGGCCAGGACGGACTCGAAGCCCTCCTTGCCCTTGATGGCATTGTCGCGGAAGCGGGTGACCAGGCTGTCCTCGATGGCATTGCGGATGCGCTGCCAGCCGCCGCAGAGGGCGGTGATCTTGGCGTCCTGGACGAACTGGGTGGAGGCGTCGTCGTGCTCGCCCGGCTTGTAGACGACCGTCTCCTGCACGCTGAGGAGATTGGACCAGGTCAGGTTCTGACTGACCATGGTGACGGTGCGCTGCTGCGGGTCGACATAGGACGTCTCAAACACCTGGCTCTCGCCATTGTTGCAGACGACGCTGCCAAACAGCGTCTTGAACCAGTCGGGCACGCTCTGGCGGCAGGTGATTAGCCGCTCCGTGCGCAGGACACCCGTGTCCGGGTCGACGGACCGGTTGAGCGTGTCGACGGCGATGACGTGCGTCGACTTTTCGTTCCACGGGCAGTACTTGCGCCAGTTGGCCGTGGAGACCTCCTCCCAGGAGTAGTCGAACGTGACGGTATTGGAAAAGACCTTCATTTTGGGGTGGTGGTGGTGGGGGGATGTGTGGATGAAGGACGAGGAGAAGAGAGGTCGTAGTATGGTCGAGAAGAGAAATGCGATCTCTTTTCAATTGCTCGTCCTGTCGAAATTAGGACTCTTTTCGATTGCTCGGATTATTTCTTACACTCTTGGGAGAGTGATTCCAGGGAAAAGAGAGGCAAAAATGCCACAGTGGTCGTGTGCTCGCGCCCGTTTTCGAAAGCGTCGAAGCTAGTCGAAGTGACTCGAACGCAAAAAAAAAAAAAAAATGTAGAGAAAGGAGGGACCACCAAGTAGAATTATAGACCGCCCTCTCGTACTTTCTTGTGAACCGGGGTTCTTTTTGCGCTGACCGCTTTCCTTTTGGGCGGATGAATGGGACTGGGGCTGGTCTTTTTGTCGGATTAGGTGGTATGGACAAAGAGAGGCGGCTGGTTCTCGACGACGCAACAAATGGAAAGAAAAAAAAGAAAAGAAAAGAAAAACGACAAAAGCGACGGTGAAGCCCAAAAAGAAGGAAGGAGGGTCTCTCTCTTCTGTCGGTTGGGCGTGCGCGACTTTAACCTAGGATAATAGGAGATGTGCCACCCGAAGAAAAAGAAAAAAGAGAGCGTAGCCACCCAAAGGGCATATATATTGATTAGTGTCTTTGGGGTTGTCTAACCTCGCTCTTTTTTTTTTTTCCTTCCCTCGATTTTGGCGTCCGAGATGCGCGAAATCTTATCGGAAAGAGCGACTGGGCCGTGGCGACAACGGCCGGCCCCTCATTGGCTAGAGGGGCGGCCTGATTAGGCGTAGCGCACAAGAAATGAAAAATCTTCGGAGGGGACGGTAGGTCTGTACGACGTGCGATTGGCTGGAAGGTGAGGCACTTGTGGGGCCCGGGGCACTTTGACTCGTACATGGTAGAGATGGAGGGGAAGGAGGGAGCCACACAAGGGGATTCTGGCTTTTCGGGTCCTTTTCGATCCTGCTGACTCCCACTGACTCCCACTGTTTCCCACTATTCCACAGCGCCGACGTGCCGTTTGCGGACAGGCCGGCATATGCGGAGTGCTCACACAGTAGCTAGCACCCGTGCACAAACTACGGGCACTGTCCGGTGATCTCGTATTGGCGATCACCAGCAGCTTCTATGAATTCTATGACTGTTCCATATGGTCGCAGGCCGAGTCATCAAGCATACTAAGCAACAAAAAATCAGTCAGAAAAGAGCTACGACGACGTTTGGGCCAGCCTGCCAAAGGAATGGGGGGGGGGACTTAATACGGGGGTTCCGGAGAAAGTACAGGGGAGTGTTACGACCGTTAAGACGCTGTTTCACAGTTGGTCATACTCGTGGCGATCACATGCAAGTCCGATTTCTGAATAGTCTCGTCTCCATATTCTCCTTCAGATGTAAAGCAATATTACAGCCTCAGATTAATGGGCAACCCAATGCACTATCTAAAAGGACGCCCCTAGTTGATTGTGTTTGGTTTCTTACAAACGGGATCTCGTTCTCTATTCAAATTTTTGTTGATTCTCTGGGCCATCGTCCCTCATTTCTTCTTCCTCCCTCTTCTTTGGACACACAGGTTTCCGGTAGATATGCTTCTGCTTTAACCGGGCGTTGCCTAGGACAGATCAAAGGACGGGAAGAGGGGAGGGGGCAGAGAAAAAGGAATGTGGAATACAGCAGTAAGTAAGTACATACATACATAGCGGCGTGAAAATAAAGCCGGGTTGCTTTTACACAAACACGGCAGTTCATGATATGTTTTGGATTTTGGGAAGTTTGAAAAAAAAAGGTAAAAACAATCCAGTTTGTGTCGGACTTCGATAGAGAGAGTCCGATGTGAGTGTGGCATGCTTAGCTAATGATATGCAGGCGTGCATGTGTCTATCCGCGCGCGTGTGTGTTACACATGTCTGCATGTGTGTGTGCATGCTTGGGATATAAGGCTGAGAAATGTTTTAATAATCCTCGCCCTTGCTGATGACTTCCTTGACCGTAGGGCGCAGCAGAATAGTCTGGGGAGAGTTAGTGAAAGGTACAGAACAGACAACAAGACTTTTTCAAAAAACGTACGTGTTCAAACTGAGCCGTGTACGAGCCCTTCTTGTCTACCAGGGGGGGGTACGACTCGACAATACCGCTGGACACCAGGTTGTTGAGCTGAGAGAGTGTTAGTAAGCAAGGCAGTTAAGGTAAGTAGGAGTACATCTCGAGAGTGACGCTTCCTTGGGAAGAGAGAAACCCCGTGCCAGCAGCTGGGGTTTTTCACTCACCCCCAACAGATACTTGTCGTACCCCAGCCGGTCAATGTACCGGCGGCAGAACGGAATCGTGCCAAAGTTCTTGTTGATCACGTTGAGCACCGTCTTGGCCGACGACAGCCGCAGCGCCACGTTGGGCGCGTCCGACCGCTTCGCGTAGTGCGAGCACTCGCCCTCGTCGCGCACGTAGCCGTTGCCCGTGCTGCCAAACGTCTCGATCGCAAACACGTCGCCCTCCTCCATCTTGGTCATGTCGTTGGTCTTGACAATCGGCACGCTCTTGTCGCCGTGGATGCTGTAGCGGTGGATCGTGTGGCCGTTCAGGTTGCGGATGCACTTGATCGGGTGCGTCTGTCCGTTCAGCTCAATCTCGTACGACTCCATCGTCTCCTGGATCAGCCCGCCCAGCTCGCCCAGGCGCACGTCGATGCCCGCCTCGCGCACGCCCGTGTAGGTGGCCTCGCGCACCGCCTCCAGCAGATTGTCGTACTTGGGCTCAAAGGCCATGGTGAAGGCGCTGTCCACAATGTACCCGTTGACGTGCACGCCAATGTCGACCTTCATGACGTCGTCCTGGCCCAGCACCGTCTTGTTGCCCGCATTGGGCGAGTAGTGCGCCGCAATGTGGTTCAGGTTCAGGCCCGTGGGGAAGCCCATCCCGGCCACGCGCGCGTCGCCCTCTTCCAGGCCCTGGTGGCCCACCAGCGCCCGCACGCTGTCCTCGATCCCGTTGGCAATCTCGGTCAGCGTCTGGCCCGGCTTGATGCTCTTCTGGGCCCACTGCCGCACCTGTCGGTGCGTCTCGGCCGCGTGCCGGTAGTCGGTCAAGAAGTCCTGGCGCAGGTTGTCCAGGTGGCGCTTCTCCTCGTTGGTCGTGCGGTACGCGTTCTCGTTGAGGTACGGCACCTCCTCGCCCTTGGGGTAGCTGTTGTTGGGGAACAGCTGCGACATCAGCACCCGTGGAGGGTCCGACTGCTTGGTGGCACCGCCGCCCGCGCCCGTCTTCTTCTTCTTCTTCTTATTGTTCTTCTTCTTCTTCTTCTTGGCCGCTCCGGTGCCGTCTCCGCTGTTGGCCGCAGCGGCAGCGGCGTCGGTCTTGGCTGCTGCCGCGTCGTCGCCTTCGTCCTCCGATCCGGAACTGTCTTGGTCAGCAGCAGCGCCGTCGCCGCCATTGGCCGTCGTGCTTCCTGCAGCCTTGCCGTTGGTAGAAGAACCCGTCACTGGGGGGGGGAGGAGAAGGAGGTCAAGTCAGCCAGCCATACATGCTAAGCAAACAATCAAACAAACAGAGCAAGCAGGCCAAACAGCTGCACACAAGGCGAGCGCCTCATTCCAGGGAACAACTGCCAAACATACACGAGAGCTTCTCCACGTCGGCCGTGGGGGGGGTCTGGGCCGCCATTGTTGCGTTTGGGGGGAGGAGGAAATGTGAAATCACAATCCGAAGAAAAACCAGCAAGAAAAGAATTCAAACAAAGTAGAGCTGAGCTCGAAGACTCTCTCAGAGAGCTATAGACTCAGGACTAGCCCCGCCCCTTTATATACCTTACGTGCTGCAAGGCCAAGGAGGACGTCGAGAGAGGGAGAGGAGGCTGGCTCGTCTTGTGTGTAAGTGGGTAGATGGGGGAAAAAAAAAAAACCGACATGGCCACGCCCAATGCCAAAATAATGTCGTCCCTAGGGCGTGTGGGGTCGGCCCTGTGAAAGGACCATCCGACACACTTTACGCCCAGTGGGGGTCGCTGTTGTCCAGGGTATCCGTTGTGTGTGGCGTTCCCTGCTCCAGCCACACAGCACCCTACTATGTCATCATAGTATCCTAGTCGAGCCTGGCGCCGATAAACGGCCCCCGGTTTAATTGCCAAGGCCTTCTATGTATGTCACTCACTTTTTTGTCGGCTTTTTGACTCGCCTTGCGCTGCTCTCGTGCTCATGGGAAGTCGTCTCCCGACAAGAATAAACAACCTTTCACACTCAATCGAACTACCGGGGCAGATGAACCGAGTCTGCACCTCGTACCACAGCGATGCGGGATGATAACAACGCGCCGCTACGCCCAGTCTTCCACTGCTGCCAGCACGCTGTCGCCGCTGTTCCACCCGGCGCCGCTGCCACCACCGCATCAGCTTCCGTCTTCTGCCGCTGCTGGACATCGGTCATTCCACGCCAGCCGGGTCTGGTTTTTTCACGATGATTCGACACAGACGCAAACGCACTATGAGACACTAAACGTGCCGTACGATGCATCCGTGTCGGATATCAAGAGGTAGGCTCTAGAGGAATTTCCCGAGCATCTAGAGGCGGAGAGGAACCCAAGTAGAGACGAAGAGGAAGAGACAAAAGCTCACGTCTGCTGACACCCTACCACCAGATCCTTCTACAAACTCTCCAAGGTCCACCACCCGGACCACAACCAGAAAGACCCCCATGCCTCCCGCCGCTTCATGCGCATCTCCGAGGCCTACGCCGTCCTCGGCCAGGCCGACAAGCGCGCCTTGTACGATCGGGATGTGATGCGCCGGCATATCAGGAGCGGACACGCCCAGAACCAGAGACAAGCACAGGCAGCAGCAGCAGCACACCGGCCCAATGCGTCCTACCACAGCACCGGTCCCGCCGGCGGCCGGCCCGCCTCGGGACTGAGTCGTCGGCGAACCACTTTCAAAGGCCCGCCGCCGAGTTTTTTTAAGAACGGAGGCGGGGGCAGTGCCCAGGGGTACTCGAGGCCCGGTTCGTTTGGAGAGGCACATACGTCGTCGTCGTCGTCGTCATCCTCCCACTCTGCCGCTTCCGGTCCCCATCCCGGCTCGGCGCACCCGTATGAGGCCCGTGCCAACCCCAGCACACCCCACTTCGACAAGGCTTCCAACGAACGGACCCACCGGCGAATGGACGAGCGTCTCGCGGCGCGGCGGGCACGGGCCTCGGGGACAGACGCAGAGGGGCTGTCGGAACCGTCGATGCTGGTGGGCTTTATCGTGGTATTTACGGCCATGGCGGCCGGCATGCTGGTGCCGGCAATGTTCTTTGGGGGCGGGTGGACCAAGTCGGAGGGAAAGAAGAAGACACAGAACAACGGCTGAAGTCCCAACAAGGAGGAGGACGACGCCCTGGGCAAGACTGCATCAAGATAGGATGGATGGTGTGGTCCGCCCTACCGCATGGTAGTCAGTCCTCCAGAGGTCCTCTTCAGAAAGCCCATCTAGGGTGAATAACTAGCTACCGCTCACACAATTTCTTGTACGCATTCTGCACATTCATGTTTGTTTCTATAGATTTCGATGTTCCCCACGGTTTCCTTACGTCTCACAAAGTTATGTGCCATATAGACTTTCTGAAGCGAAAGCAAATATCAACAATCAAAAATCAAAAAAAAAAACCAGCAAAAAAAAAAGAAACCAGATACACAGACACTTTCGTTGTCACCTCCCAGAGTTCCGTGGTCATTTCAAGTTCACTAACGAAATAGTCTATGAAGAAGCCAGAAGTAAACTTTTTCGGTCTCTCTTGTCTTTTTTTTTGTTTCATTCTTTTTTTGCCCTCCTGCCTCGTTTGCCCAAACCTCTTCTAACTAGTTGGTACAGTATATGCCTGTTTTCACAATGGCGGCCTTTCAAGTCTAGCTACGAAATCAAACCCCCACGGCGCCGGCAGAGAGAGCGGGAGAAGAGAGAAGAGGCTGAGCTCAATCCTGCATTCTTCTTCTCCTGCAAGTCGCCTCCCGGAATTAACCGTCGCTTCCGTCCCGTCACAAAGAGAGAATCGCGTGGGTAAAGGCTGCTTACGCCTGGAAGGTGAAGCTGGTGCCAACCTGCTTGGTGTTAGTATACTTTTTGGACATCAACGAATAGTCTTCCTCCTTCTTTTTCGTCCTTTCTTTCTCTTCCGTTCTGCACGCACCTTGTGGGTGGCCTGGTCCAGCTTCTGGGTGTCGAAGGAGGCACCAATACCAAAGGTCACGCCCTCGCGCAGCAGGACGTTGTAGCCGACGGCAGCAACACCG
This sequence comes from Raffaelea ambrosiae, assembly GCA_002778195.1. Taxonomy (NCBI): domain Eukaryota; kingdom Fungi; phylum Ascomycota; class Sordariomycetes; order Ophiostomatales; family Ophiostomataceae; genus Raffaelea; species Raffaelea ambrosiae. The sequence goes on from PCDI01000007.1 coordinate 1,466,651, forward strand.
CGGTCGTTGATCTTGGCCTTGACGAAGGACAGGGGGTCCAGGCGGTACTTGGTGGCGACCTCGAGGCCGACGTTGTTGCCGCTCTTGCTGTTCCAGATGGCCTTGGCAGCGGCCTCGACCTGGCTGTTGACCTTGTGGTGGTAGGCAGCAGCGAAGACGCTCAGGTTGTCGTAGGCAGTGACGGCAGCCGAGTAGGTCGGGGCAGTGTAGCCGACGGCAGCGCTGTAGCTGGTGACGGCGGCCTTGTTGACGTCGTAGCCGGCGCTGGCACCAGCCAGGAAGCCGTCGTGGCCAATGACGGCATCGACGACGGCGGTGGGGCCCTTGAGCAGGTCGAAGAAGGCGCGGCCGTGGAAGCCGGTCTGCTTGAAGTGCAGGTTGAACTTGGCGCCGCGGGCCTGGGTGGCGGGGAAGAAGGCGAAGATACCCTCAGCCTTGACGCCCTTGGCGAGCGAGTCGGCGAGCTCGACCTTGGACTCGAGCGCGTTGGCCGTGTTCCAGGCCTGGGTGACGGTCAGGCCTGCGCGATTGAAAATCATTAGCAACGTTGAACCTCGAGGTGACAACACCACCGCCGCACCCAATTGCTGCTTATTGCGGCGCTGGCCAAATCTGGAGAGGCTGATGGTTGGGGTGTTGTCTAGGTTTGGCAGGTAGTGGGGAGAGTGAGAAGGGCGAGAGGAGGAGGAGGAGGGCACGGGGAGGGCAGTAGAGGAGGGAGGAGCGGAAGGAGAGGGAATAGAGGACGGAGGAGGCGTGTAGGAAGAGAAGGCGACGTCGTCCGAGGAGGGGACGCCAGAAGAGGTGGCAGAAGGAGACTCGGACGGAGCGTCAGAGGCGAACAGGCGCAGAGATCTGGCTTGGCGAACCTCGCCGTTGCTTTTGCGCCGGGCATGGACTTCATGCGCTTCGCGGGCTGGATGGGCTGAATGGGCTGTCTTCTGTGTGTTGGAGGGAGTCGCCGTACCGAGAGACTTGTCCGTGTATTTTCCTTCTATCTGCAGCCAGGAGGTCAGCGGGGAGTCTACCGGAGAGAGAATCTTTGAAGGGAGCCATTGGAGAGCAGCAGGGCGGCGTGCGTGTGCTGGCTGGCCATGTGCTGGCTGGCCATGCAGACAAGAGGCCGAAGAGGCGACGAGAAGATGAAGGCGAGAAAGAGGCCAGAAAGGCGATTATGGCCTATCAGAGCGCCGAGATCGCAAAGCATCCGTTTGCCAGGGGCAGGGAGACGCCGCAGGACAACGGCCAGGGCTGGCGCGCTTCCGAGCATCTAGTCCGCCCCCGCTCTCGGCCTCGTCCTTGAAAACGCCGTTCTGCATCTGTTCTCGCCAGCGTCTTCCATCGTCTTGCCCCTCCCCCCCTCTGCAGCTATTGCCAGCACACACTCCACCACCCGGGCTGTGTGCGTCTCCACTCAAACTGGCCCCCGAGTGTTTCGCAGGGCCGCTGGGAACAATGCGGCGGTGTGCGCAGCAGTTGAGGGTTTTCAAGACTTACGGCGCCGGCAGTCGACTTCTCGTGGCTGCTCTTGCCGGTGACCTTGAAGGCGACATTGTTGGGAGTGTTGCTCTTGACCTCGAGGGTACCGGCGGCCAGGTGGTAGAAGTCCTTGTTGAGCAGCTAGAGAGCGGGCGGTCGAAGACAGAAAAAGAAAGATAGTCAATGGTTAGCCAATCTGTCTCACATGTGTCTGGACGTCGCTGTCGCGAGGGCAGAAGAGCCCGGGCACATGCAAAAGGCGGTGCGCCTGAGCAGTCTGCTTCGTCCATGGCTTTTGCCGTTTTGCGACAGGGTCAATCGGCCAGGGCCAACCCCCCCTCCAGGATATACTAGAAGGCGGGCATAGCTAGAAAAAGTAAGGGAAAAACTCACGTCGTTGGCCGGCTTGGAAATGTCTGTGAACGCGGGGACCGACATTGTGACTGAGTTTTGTTGCTTGCGCGGGAAACAAAAAAGTGACGGGAAGAGAGACACAAAAAAGGAAAACAAGTTACACACACGAATAGAGAGAGGAGGGAAAGAGCTTCTATGGAAGGAGGGGGGGCGAAAGGGAAAAAAAAAGAGGAAAGAGCAGGAAGAGAGAGTGGTGTGGGCTGGCTATAATAAAAATTGGCGGCGGCGGAAGGGGAGGGGAGTGTGCTGTGTACCACGACAAGCCAGGGTCTGTGCTCCTCTCTCTCAATGGGCTTGTGCTTGGAAGGCTCTAACTAGTTAATATCGCTCTTTCCCGCGCGGCCTCGCCTTTCTTTTCTTTTCCCCCAATGCGTTTGCGAGAAAATTTTGGTTGGGTCTGGGTTTTTAGTGGTTCCGCCCTCCTTCGGCTCAAACCGGGGTTGGCTGCCAAGCAGGGAAAGAGCGTTCCAGGGGGGCGGCGGCGGCCAACGTTTTGCAGGCTGGCCTGCAGGGAAGGAGCGCCAGAACCAGGAAACTCAACCAGGGCAAACGCGCAAAAGCCCATCCTGCCAACCTTGCCGCCTTTCCACGCCTTCTTCTGGCCACCAGTCGCCGGCCGCCCTGGCCTGGCAACCAGCCGAGCTTTGGCGCCAGAAAACGGCTATTATCTTATTGTCCACAGCAACTGCTGTGGCCATCTGGTGCAGCACAAAGAAGAAATCCCACGTGCGGTTCAACCACTGGCCTTTGGGCGATATTCCCCTCGGCCTATATCACGTGGAGTTATTTCAGATTGGCGTTTGCAGCCGTTTTGCCTTTTCAGGTTCTCTCTCCTGGCGATTCCGTTCCCGACCGCTAGTCCGGTAGTTCAATAGTTCGATGACCTCGGAATTCCCTACCAGTAGGCACAGTAGCATACCAACGTTCTGGCGATCTCCACTTTATCCTTTGTGCACATGAGCGGCTCTCCTGCCGACGTCGTCTGACCTCCTCTTATCCCTCGATGGTAATGGCAAGTTGCATCGCCGATCCAAATGCAGAGCCCAATACAGAACCAAAGACAGATCCTCGTACGCAGCCAGCAATCATCACTCTGGCAAACCAGCATGACGGCTCACAGCACCTGGCCGTGAACGACACCTGGTGGCGTCGATGGCTCGTTCTGGCCAGCTTGAAGACAACCGCCAAACTCTACCACCCATGGCACTCTCCCTTTCGCATCAATTTTTTTGGTCAAAACAGACGCCGTCACCCATCTGGGTGAGGCGGCTACGATACAGTATGTGGCGGCTCATATGTCCATCCCTGTGCCTCGTGTATATTGTGCCTTTGTCCACAAGAACCGGGTCTATATTGTCATGGAGCGGGTCAAGGGCAAGATGTTGAGCACAGCCTTGGAAGAGCTGCGTGTCGCTGGCGACCGCGGCAAGAATCCAGGCGAAAAGTACCGGGCTGCGGATGGTCTCCTGGCCCAGCTGCGCGCCATGCTCACGGAGTTGCGCGCCCTACCACCCCCACCATCGATGGGCGTCTCCAGCTCTTATGGTGGCTCTCTGAGCGACTGTCGCATCACCCGACCAGATGTACGGTTTGGGCCGTTCAAGAGCATCCACGACTTCCATCTCTGGCTGCGTCAGGGCACCCGCCCGGAAGACCGCGCAGAAGGTGGCGACTCGCAGGAGAGGCTGGACGTTGAACATATGGTAGACATGCAGGATGGTCCATGGCCTCCGCCAGTCTTCACACATGGCGACCTAACCGGTTCCAATATCTTGGTGCATGGTGACAAGGTAGCGTCTATCATCGACTGGGAAATGTCCGGATGGTACCCGTCCTACTGGGAGTATGCATCATCCTGGTATGCGGCCATGATGCGACCGGATTGGCAGAACTACATTCTCCCCAAGATTATCGAGCCATGCCCGGAAGACGAATTGAAGATGGAAGTCACCAGGCAGATATGGTGGGGCCAGTAACTAGTAGTTAGTTGGTACTTACTCCCCTCCAAAAGTCCCTGGACACACACATACAATAGTTGATGTAGGGAAGGGAAACACTAATACTACAACGCAAAATGAATTCTGCAGATCTAGCTAGGTTGCTACTTAGGAAATCTCAAAGCTTTCAGCAGAGAAAAATCGCTACTTAAATAGTTTCACCGTTTTCAACATAGGCATAGAAAAGAAGATAATAAAAGTTAGTCTATGGTACAATCTCTTTGTTGGCGAGCATATCCCACAGCGGTCTTGTATTTGTCATTTCTCTGTAGCGCCCTTCCTCTGTCTTTCGGTCAATGTACTTCCGCCCCTGGGCCTCGATGGTCTTCCAGTCTAGCGCCGCAGCCTTGCCCACGGCTGCATGGTTTCCGCTTTTGTTTGCATCGTCCGCCAGCCGCGCTATCACTTCCCGAATGTAGTGCCGACACCGCCATTCGGGGTTGTTCTGGATGACGGGTGTTCCGCGGACAATCTCTTCGAATCGGTCGGCATTCTCGAGCTTCGCAATAAGCAGACGACCGAGAAGATTGGGGGCGTTCTGAATGGCGGGCTCGTCGACCTCCTCGTAGAGCCAGCCGACGACGGGTCGGTTCTTGACGTGGTAGCGTCTGCCCGGAGTCGGGTTGGCCACAGGATCTTGGCCTTCGATCTTGGGGCCGACGAGGAGGGCCCAGTGGTATCTGAACATATTAGCAAAGGGATGGGAGTTAAGATAGACGAAGAAGGAAGATCAGACGAAGCCCTGTGGATGGGATACGCTCCAGAGAAGCTGTCTCTTACTTTCGCTCTTCATTGTTGCGAACACCACTGGGGTACAGGCCAATGTACAGTCGCTTCTTGTTGCGAGTCATGGCCGATTTAGGATGTGTTGTTCTGCTTTTGCCCGTCGTACTCGCAAGGCTGCTAATTAGGGAGCCGTCTGTTAAGCAGATGATGTAGTTAGTTATGGTGCAATAAATCCGCACGGACTGATTGGCACCCCATTTATGATTGCCTTGCAGCACACTCATGTACTTTCAGGCACGCGCATCCGGTACATTCTTATTTAATATTGGTCGTCTTTTCTTGGTATACAATCGTTGGCCAATGTCGGCCAACCCAAATAATTTTTTTTTTCTTCTACCTCATTTTTGGTGTTTTGTTTCTAAACAACAAAATCGAAATGGCGAGAGAGAACACAACCAACAAAACATCTAAGACAAAAAAAGAAGAAAACAACAGCAGTTCTAATAGTTCACAGCCAACCCCGAGCCCAAAATATCCCGCAATGCGCCTACAAGAAGCAGAAGGACAAGGGGGAAAACTTTTTGTGTTTTGGTTTGTGTCGACAAGAATTACTCGGCGCCCTCGTACTTGGCGTTGTGGATGGCGATGGCACTGTTCGAGTTAGCAGTGGGCTCAGTATACTCTTGAGAGGTTTCAAGACAAACTTACCGGCCGCTGGGATCGGTCTGCTTCGACCACGTCGGTGTCCACCGCATGACGGTCTCAGCACAGTACGGCGGGAAGTGTTCGTCGAACATGAGACGGTACCAGTACCTGGAGCTTGTTAGCCGTTTGATGTTTCCCGGACGGTTAGTTTCTCCTCTTTAGAAAGTATAATACATACGCCTCCTTGGAGTCCGGAATGTCGTCGCCCCACTCGGGCTTGGGGTTCTTCATCATCTCGTCGGTGACGTGGATCTCGGCGTTGTCCTTGAGGGCGTCGATCCATCCGTATCCGACACCGTCAGAGAACTGCTCCTTCTGGCGCCAGAGGATGTTCTCGGGCAGGTACGGCTCGGCGGTCGGGTCGTCCGAAGTGTCAAAGGCCTTGCGCAGAATGTACTTCTCAATGTGGTCCTTGGTGATCATCTTATCGGCCGGGTCGATGTTCATGGAGGTCTCGAGGAACTGCTTGTCCAGGAAGGGCACACGAGCCTCCAGACCCCACGCCGAGGTCGACTTGTTGGCACGCAGGCAGTCTGACAAGTGCAGGTTCTTGACACGGCGCACCGTCTCCTCGTGGAACTCCTCCTTGTTGGGAGCCGCATGGAAGTACAGGTAGCCACCAAAGATCTCGTCGCTGCCCTCGCCACTCAGAACCATCTTGATACCCATGGCCTTGATCTTGCGCGAAAGCAGATACATTGGGGTGGAGGCGCGGATGGTGGTGACGTCGTAGGTCTCGAGATGGTAGATGACATCCGACAAAGCATTGAGACCGTCCTCGATAGTGAAGGTCATGACGTGGTGCTTGGTGCCCAGGAACTTGGCAACTTCGAGGGCAGCCTTGTTGTCGGGCGAGCCGGGCAGGCCAATAGAAAAGGAGTTGAGCTGCGGCAGGTAGGTCACCGTCGACAGCTGGTTCTCGTCGTCAATGCCGACCAGGCCCTCTCCGCGATCCATGTTGTCGTCGGTTGCGTCCGCACCAAAGGACGCGGGCTCCTTCATGCCGCTCGCCTCGGCCAGTTTTCTCATTCTCAGCGTCTCGCGCTGGGCGATAGAGGCAACCAGACTCGAATCCAAGCCACCAGACAGAAGCACACCGTAGGGAACCTCGGCCATGAGCCGTTTCCGCACCGACCGCTCGAGAGTCTCGCGGATAGCCTTCAGATCGACGGGCGTGCTGGGCACACGCTTGGGGTCCCACCATGACGGTTGGAAGTAGCGCGTCAGCGCGTCGGTCTTGCTGTCGTAGACGTGGCCCGGAGGGAAGGACTGGATCTTGTCGCAGACCGGGTGCAGGCACTTCAGCTCGGAGCCGAAGTAGACGGTGCCGGGCTCCTTCGAGGAGGTTCCCTGGTAGAAGGTGGTGATGCCGATGGGGTCGCGAGCGGCGATTGTGCGGTCCAGCCTCTTGTCGTACAGGACGAAGGAGAACATGCCATCGAGGTACTTGGGGGCGTCCAGGCCATACTCCATATACTGCAGGGTGCGTTAGAAGGCGCCTGTTAGGGGAAATTGCTGGTATGGAAGTGACGTACTAGTGGGATAATGACTTCGCAGTCAGAAGTGGTCTTGAAGTGGTATGGAGTCTTCAAGGTTTTCCGAATCAGACGGTGGTTGTAGATTTCGCCGTTGACGGCGAGAATGATGCTCTCATCGGCGTTGGTCAGGGGCTGGGCACCGCTCTCTGTTCTGAGGTTAGGAAATGTGCATAGTGTAGGGACATCTCGGGATGCGACCTACCGACACCAACGATGCTGAGCCGCTCATGGCACAAAACTTTCAGTAGGCGTTAGCTATGATCAGTCCGTATAGATAATCATCCATATTGCGGCAGGGTTATCGGGGTGGTCTTACTCGTGTTGTTAGAGATAACGTTGCCGCCTAGTTGTTGGGTATCTGGTCAGTTTCAAGTTCGAGATAAAGTGTGAGTCATCGTCCACACTTACTCCAATCGGGGCCACGATGCCGGATTCTGTAGAGCAAAGGCGTAAGTTAGCAATTGAAATGCTCGCGCAAGCCGCAGAAACAGAGACGGGGAAGGTAGAGAACAGAAAGCGTGGCGAGAGAGGGCCGGGGAACGACTTACGCCTTAGCAAGCTTCAGGGCAGCTGGCTTGAACCGGTAAACGTCCGGATGACTATTTGGGTATTAGCAAACAAGTCAATTGACTGCCGGGGCGTTGCTTCGGGGTCTCCAAGGCTCCAAGATGCATTTGCAAGGGACCCAGGCCAGGCAGGGTGGCTGGTTCCGCGCTGGCGCAAAGTATGACTCAAAGTGCCCTCAGAGGGAAGCTGGCGATGTACGGCCGACTTGGGGACGCACCTGTGACAAGCGAAAATGCCACACATTTTCAATGGTAAGCTCTTTCCAGAGTCCTTGATCCAATTGAAGTGTTATTTCGCGATTCCAAGGTCCTCGGAGGACAGAAGCGGCCAGGGACTAAGAAGTCAACTGGCGATCGAGGCGTTCTGGTTAGTTAGAGCAGGGCAAAGACTGTGCCGCGAAAACAGAGGGGCGGGCGGCAGAGGGAGTGCACACACCAAGAGAGCAGAACGAGGTAGAACAGAACAGAGGTTCGAGTCTGCTACTGGCGCAACAAGTCAAGAAGAAAGGGCGTTTGGGTATGAGGTTGTGGGAGGCAAGTTTGTGAGTAGATAGAAAAAGAGAGACGTTCTTTTTTAGGTTGTCTGCTAGGTTGGCTAATATTTTTTTTATGGTGGTCTTCCGCAGGCAAGGAAAGAGGCCAAGACAAGAAAGAACGACTAGAACCAGATTGAACGGCATAGCTTCGACTCACACCTGCGCTGTAAAACTTACACGCCCCTCCATGGCCCCTCCATCCCTTTCCCTGCCCTTGCCTTCTACGAATAGTGGGCTGCACCTTCCGTCTAAGAAGCGCCTACGCTGAGGAGAACCAAAGCTGTGGGTGGGCAAGCATGCCCGCAGACGGTGGATGGGGCGAAAAATCGACAGAGGCGAGCTAGAGATTTCCATTCTGTGTGCTCCCATTTGTCCTGCCAGCTGCCGGTATCGGCAGGGTCACGCTTATTGGTGCCGCGCAGTGGATTCGTGTGGTTTTTGTGGTTTTTGTGCCAGGTCCAGAAAGGGACGCCGAGAGGTGAAACGCTGCACACAGACAGGATTGTGCTCGTAAGAGTCATAACGCCAGATAAGGCTCTGCAGAGCAATTGGCGAAGCCAATTGACTAATGGCGCGCCTTGGATTTACGCCTGATAGCCGTTCCATGCTATGCAGCAGCCGTCGTACCATTTTGTGTGTTGCCCTGTTTCCGACGAGCACGTGAGCCTTGCAGGAGGACGACAACTTCACGGGACGATCCTTTCTTGCTTCTTTCAATGTTGTCGTGGGCGTGTGTCGGTGCACTGTTCATGGCTTGCTAAAGAATAGCGAGGCTGGCAGGTCGCCCCGTTGTGCACTGGCCCAACTGGTGCGACTGCCGCGAGACCTGCCAACCTCGACAGGGCAAGACGCCGGCAATCACCACCAGTGGCCATCTATCTGCCTAGAGGCTCGCCTGGCCCAAACAGTTATGTGTTGTAGACTGCATCGAGAAAGACCAGTATTTGGGAGACAGATCCAAAGTCGAGCCGGTCCGCGCCATGCATATGCGTTGTAGTCAAACGAGCCCGTCTAGCTTCAAGAGGAAGGTCGACATTGCCCGTGTGGAATGACGTCTTTAGCAGGACCACACAGAGAGAAATGTTGCGCAAGAACACGGTCTGGGATCAAGAGAGGCGTGCTGCTGCCCCATTGTTTCCTACATCATGCTGTCTTTTCTACAGCGTGCCAGATGACAGAAACAGTCAAAGCTACGGAGCAGCAGAGCAACAGAACAACAGAACAGCAGAATAGACAAAAGCCTCGGGAATGCCGCTCAGATGATTCATAGCAAAAAAAATAGAAACACAATTATCTTAACAAAAAGCAGCCAAATAAAATCCGCATTGGTATTTACCCCTTTCCCGTCATATTGCTCTCACTCTGTGTGAGCACTCCATTGGCCCTCGAAACGTACGGGCGTTCGTGGATCGACGATCTTCACCTAGACCTTCTTTATCATTCTCCACCTCATCCCGATCATGGCGCCGGGTTGTCGCGCACCACCCGCCGGATTCGCCGCTCATACTCAGCCCGATCCTTCTTGAAAAGATTGTAAGCCTCGGCCTGGGCTGGCGACTCCGGATTCGGGTCATCCAGCAGATCCTGGATTCCCAGCACGATCTGTTTGACTGTGATGGCAGGCTTCCAAGCCTCATCCTCGTTCAGGATGGACAGGCAGATGGTGCCTGAGGGGTACACATTGGGATGGAATAGTGGTGGGACGAATTTGCCTGAGAAAAACTTGTGTTAGAGAGAATGCCTGCAACGAAACGCTAGACTACAACAGACCACCATGGTTACTTACACTTAGGAGGCTTTGTGGGATATTCTGAGGACAGGGGGTCAGTATATGGAGAGCAAACAAGAACGTAGGGCCAGAAAACACCATGGAACACCATAGCAAAGGACACTCACCATCGGGAAAGGTCATGGTCAGTTTGAACATGCCTCCCTCCCAGATCGTCTTTTCCTTGCCGGGTATGCCGCACTCCCACACCTTCAGGTCGAGAACGCCTTGGCTATTGCGTACTGGCTTGGCGTAGAAGCCAAAAGGATGGTCCTTCCGCCAAAGCTTCCTTCAAAGTTTATCAGCATCATGAAGTCTGACCTATACCTTGGCTGCTTCCAGAATTACTCTCCCGAACGTACCGTTCCTCCTGCAACCGGTTCTGACAAAGAGACATGGCCGAGATCGAGCACCCGCGTAAACAGGGTAGATGATAGTGGAAGCTGAATGATGTCGGTGGATTCTCCCAAGGAGGGCAGTGCAGTGATGTGTCGCGCGATGTATTGTTGTTGTAATCGTAGTGAGGCTGTTGTGCAAAATGCCGGTTCGGCGCTTAAGTAAGGTGAGAACAAAGTGAAGAGTAGAGTTTCGACCCCTCAGTCAGATGGGACGGGCTTGTCGCAGGGTACCGCGAATGTCCGCGCAAGATACGCAGCGTGCTCAAGGTATCTGATAATAGAGAGAGTCAGAGTCTGATGACTGAGAGAAGCACATAAGTCTTTGCGCTCGGCCAGGAGGGATCGCAGTGTCGTGGGGAAGTGAAGGCAAGCCGAAGACTAGAAGAATATGCAGGATTCGCGAGGAAGGATAGGCGTGGGTAGAGTCGAATGAGCGTATAAAGCATCGAAAAAGACGCTCTTGGAGCATAAGCACAGAGACGTACCTGTTTCGAAGGGCGTCCGTGCAGTCGTGGTGGTGAGGGCGTTCGCGGGATTGCGTGGTGTCGTTGTTTATCTGGATCCGCAGGGTTGCGATTTTGCGATTTTGCGATCAACTAACTAAAAAGGACCCTCGCTATCAGCCTTTGAGTTGTTACAGTGCACAGCGTCCGCAGCAAACAGGCAGGCGGTGGGTCCAGTCCAGGCAAAAAGTCATGTGCATCCCAGCGCGCTGCCTGGGGCGGAATAGGCCATTTCTTCACCGTGTCGTCCCACATGTCAGTGCACCATTGACGGCCTGGAACATGGAACTGTTAAGAATCTTGAGAATCTTAGGGGGGAATCAGACCTGTCCAATCACTACGAGCTGGTTCCCGACCTGCGGGGTAGGAGCGACCGACGGGGTGGAGACACCTTCCCCAACTATGTCAACCTCGCATGCACAACAAAAACTTAGAACGCCCGAACGAAATCCTTGTGCCTGCCTCAAGCCAGATTTTGCAAATTTTGTTCTTCTTTTTTTGGTGCCTTTGGTTTGATCTCAGTTGGATATACCCCTTCGACGGAACCGCGGCGAGCCCTTTTTCCTGGACAGTTTGGAGTCCGGGAAGCCCTTGCAGAGAACGCCGAGAAAGCTGAGCAGAGCAGGCGGCCAAAAGCTCGGCAAACGTTTTCGGCTTGTGATACTCGCGTCTTTTCTCTTGTACCTGGCTTTGCCGCTGGAAACTTTGCGAGCTTAATCGACAACCACGACATCAGAATGGAAGAAAAGAAGGCGGACGACAGCCCCGCGGCTCCAGCACCTACTGCTTCCACCGAGGCGCCGGCTGCTGCTCCGACCGCTGCTCCAGCCGCTGTTTCTACTGAGGCTCCCGCTGAGGCTCCCGCCGAGGCTCCCACCGAGGCTCCCGCCGAGGCTCCCGTTGAAGCTCCCGTTGAAGCGCCTGCTGTTGCTACCACTGCCACCCCTGAGGCCCCTGCTGCGGCTACCACCACGGATGCTACTGATGCCCCTGTTGTTGCTGCTGCTGAGGCCCCAGTAGAGGTTGCCCCGGTTACTCCGAGCAAGACAGAGGAGAAGAAGCCGGCGACAACGGCAGCAGTGGAGGATATCGACGATGACGATGTGCCCGATCCAGATGAGGACGATCTCGATGACCTCGATGGTGAGAGCTCGTCCCAGGCACAGGCACAGAGAAGACTTCCCGTGTACTAACTACAGCCCAAGACCTTCTCGACGACTTCTCTTCCACCAAGATCGAACCCAAGGTCCCGCCGCTTCCGAGTCTCCCCAGCAAACCTGTCCAGGCAGAGAAAAGCACCCCGGCTTCCACCGCAGCCCCACAGACAACATCCACAGCTGAAGCAACTGACGCACCAGACGACAAGGACGCGGACCTGGACGATCTGCTGAACGACGATGATTTTGCGAAACAGCTACAGGCCGGTATGGCCGACCTATTGGGAGAGATCGAGGGCTCGGTAGGTTTACAACTTCATGGTCTATGCGACGCGGGCCCCATATGCTAACCTAGCATGTGTCACAGCCCGAGATGCAGGCTCAGTTCGAGAGCTTTTTCAAAGAACTTGGGGAAGAGGCACCCGGCGCGGGCGCGGGTGGTGGTTTTGCCGGCGCTGCCGCTGCCACTGGTGCAACGGCGGCGGCGGCCCAAGCGTCGCCATCGGCAACACGAGCAGCGGGAGCGTCTGCGGGGGCAACAGCGGGCGGAGCACAGTCCGAAGGATCCTTCCAGGATACCATTCGGCGGACCATGGAACGCATGCAGGCATCGGGCGATCAGGCGACCGCGGCAGCAGCAGCCGACACGAGCAGCACCGACGACATGCTGTCTGAGTTTATGAAGCAGATGCAGTCGGGCGGGCTGGGAGGCGACAGCGAAGAAGAGCTTTCCAAGATGCTGATGGGCATGATGGAGGAGCTGACGAACAAGGAGATCCTGTACGAGCCGATGAAGGAGCTGGACGACAAGTTCCCCAAGTGGATGGAGGAAAACCGCGCCAAGACGGCGCCGGCCGACCTGAAGCGGTACGAGGAGCAGCAGGCGATTGTCAAGGAGATTGTGGCGCGGTTCGAGCTGTCGACGTATGCCGATTCCAACCCGGCCGACCGAGAGTACATTGTGGACCGGATGCAGAAGGTGAGTTATCAGCAGCTTCCCGGTAACCGAACTGTACGAAAGATCTAACGGCATTTTTTATCTCTTGATTTCAGATGCAATCAGCAGGCTCGCCTCCGCCCGACCTGGTTGGCGACATGCCGAGTGCCCAGGAGGCGCTTATGCCGCCAGACGAGTCATGCAACCAACAATAACGAAGCAGGCGCAGAGAAACACACACATAAACATACCAAGATGGCGTAGGAGACAAAAACAAAAGGATTTGAGCGAGCCATTGTAGGTGGCGGTGGTAGCCCATGCGTTGTGTTGAGCCAGAAAGTTGTCAGCGAGAATGGGTACATAACTACATAATAAACAAGAGACAGCCAAGATGGAAGCTATTTCTCCCCCTCCCCCAGCCGACATTACGATGCAAAGACCATAGGAGACGCTTGATACGAAATATCTACGAGAATATGACTACCGTTTTGCCTATTCTTGGCCGTTGTTGGAGTTATGAAAACTAGTTGACTTAGCAGAGTATGCCGTTCCGAACCGAGGCTGGCTCGGATCCCAACCTTGTCGTCAGCCTCTCTTCTTGGGGTAACTTTAACAGATGACCATTGGTATGGCCAGAAAGTCGGGCCACAAAGCATATTTGATCTCACATACCCCCTTCTCATCTCCAAGACGGATCGAGTCAGAATTACATCTTTCTTCTCATCAATCAGTGAACCAACACGCTACGTCACCGTAAATATACACCAACGATACACCTCCCAGCACACACCCAAATCAAATCCAACACCATGTCTGCTTCTACTGCCGCCTCTACCAACGCGATCGACCTCTTCCGCATTGGCGGCAAGACGGCTCTCGTCACCGGGGCCAACGGCGGCATTGGTGGCGCCATGGCCACAGCACTGGCGGAGGCCGGTGCCAACATTGTGATCCTCCAGATCCCGGGCGATCCAGCCGAGTCGGCCACCCGGCAGGCTTTGGAAGCTTTGCCGGGAATCAAGGTGTCCGTGTACGACTGCGACCTGCGCAGCGTCGACGACATCCGTGCCGTGGTGCAGCGCATCACCGTGACGGACGGCCACGCGCTGGACATTCTGGTCAACTGCGCGGGCGTCAGCGGCCACCGGCCCGTGCTCGAGGTGGACGACGCCTTCCGCGAAAAGGTGTTTTCCGTCAACATGACGGCCAACTATGTGCTGACGCAGGAGGTTGGGCGGCACATGATTGCGCGCGGCAAGGGGGGCAAGATCCTGAACGTGTCGTCGCTGGCGGGCATGGTGGCGACGACCAACATTTCGGCGTATGCAGGGACCAAGGGGGCGGTGAACCAGTTTACGTCTGCGTTTGCCAACGAGTGGGCGCAGTACAACATACAAGTGAACTGCTTGTGTCCGGGGTGCGTACCCAACACCTCCCTTGTTCGGGCTGTGTTTCCTCTTGCTAATGGTCTCTCCCAGGTACATCCTCACGCCCCTGACCCGGGGCTACTTTGAAAACGAGGCAGGGTTCAAGGAGTACATCATGTCCCGCACGCCGATGGGTCGTTGGGGCGAGCCGGCCGACTTCAAGGGCATCACCTTGTTCTTCTGCAGCGCAGCGTCGGACTACATTACGGGTGTGCGGATGCCCATTGACGGGGGCATGCACGGGAGATAAAAAAAATAAAGGGAAACCAGCGATGTGACTACAAAGTACGAACAAAAGCGTGGTTTGGGAATTTGTACGAGCAACACACACACAGAGACACACACACACAAAAAAAAAAGCTGTATTTTGGAACGGGCAATATTCTATCAATCAACAATACGGGGCCTCGTATTACGACCCAACTCCTACCTACTCTCTCCCGAACCCTAGTCTGACTTGGCCAACCTGTCGAGCCGCACGCTGGCCACCCGCCGCGCCATGTCGGTGTTGTAGGTGCCGTACCACTGCGGCTGCGTCTCGAGCAGGCTCGTCTCCACCTCGGTGCACCGGTTCCCAATGACCGTGATGCCCTGTCCGTTGGTGGCCGCGTGGTTGGCCAGATACACGGCCGCGCGGGCCACCGTCTCGGGCTCGTTGACCGGCGCGCCCTGGGCGCGGAAGGCGTCGGCCGCCTGGGGCGTGAACAGGCTGGAGACGGTGCCGCCGGGGGCGATGAGGCCGACGTGGATGTTGTCGTCGACCACGCGGTGCCGCACTGCGCGCATCAGTCCGGCGACGCCGTGCTTGGCCACGGAGTAGAGCGGCAGGTTGGGGCGTTCGTTGTACGAGGATGTGGAGGCGGTCATGACGAGGCCGCCGCCCGGGGGACTGTTGGCGCGGAAGTGGTGGAGCGCGAGTTTGGTCGCTGCGTGAAGTGTGAGCGAGGGGGGGGGGGACATTGGGAGACTCCTACTGTAGATCACTCCGGTGAGGTTGACGTCGAGGACCGTCAGGTCCGGGGCGGCCAGAGTGGACGTCCCGTCCTCGCCCGGGACCATGAGGTCGTCAAAGACGGTGTTCTTCTCGCCAACGCCGGCATTGGCAAAGACAAAGTCGATGCGGCCCAGCTGCGCCTTGACGTTGGCAAAGAAGGCCACCTGGCCGGCCCAGTCGGTCACGTCGACGCGGTGGAAGTGGGTGTTTTGGGCGGCGGCTTCGAGTGCCTTGCCGGGGCCCTCGTCGCGGTCGCCAAAGGCCACAATGGCACCACGGCTGGACAAGAGCTCGACGATGGCCTTGCCGATACCACTGGCACCACCTGGATGTTTTGGTGTGTAAGCAACGTGCATCATCGTTGGCAAGCTGACGTCCCTCCCCCCCAAAAAAGCAACTCACCCGTCACAACAGCCACCTTGCCGGTCAGCTCGCCTAGCTTGTCTTCAGTGATTGTGATTTCTGACATGACGGTTCTTTGGCGTGTGGAAGTGGTACTGATGTTCATGTGCCATCTTTTTTGTATTGGTTATTTGAAGCATATATGTACACATTTATATATACTGTACACCCCCCCCCCCCTTTTTTTTTTCCTCCTATTAGTTGGGCAACTTATACGTTCCGAGGTACACGTCAGACTTGAGAAAGAGGTGTCAGACATGGACACCATCTTTTTTGTCTCTCAGCTACAGAAATTTAGCTTGCCGAATCAAGCTCGGCTAATTTACACGACGGGGGAAAAGCAAAAAAAAGGGTGGTACTGCGTTTCTAAGACCATAGGTGTAACGCCGAGGAGGGAAAAAAAAAAAGGAAATGTTCGAAAAACTTCCCTGGGCTGAGACAGGGTTCACAAATGCAGAGAGACGAAAAGTATAGACACAAAAAAAAAGGTTATGCTTAATTTGTTCTCTCTCTCTCTCTCTTCTCTTTCTGAGACATTTTGTCTCATCCAATATAGTTCGCTGTTCATTCTCTATTTACGTGCTCTACACCTGGCAGAACGGGTCGTCAAAGTACCACACTGCATTTCCGTCCGGCTTCATCTCCTCGTGCGTGTAGCCATTGCCCAGGTACTGGTACCGGTTCTTTGTCCGGTACGTGATGACAAAGTCTTCGAACCGCGGCTCGCTCAGGGCCTCAAAGTAGTGCAGCCGGCCGCCCGGCCAGATGGCCGTCACGGGGCCGTGCACGCGGCCGTTCTTGAACCACGAGCGACAGGCAGCGGACCAGACGAGGCGCTTCATGAGCGTGTGGGTGTGCTGGGTGAACTCGCGGACGCACTCGGGCTTGGGATCAAACGACTTGATGTTTTCGCGCTGGAGCTTGTTGACCATGCGGAAGAGGTAGCGGGTGCTCCACTCGAGGATGGGCAGGAGGGAGGAGTGGCTGGCCGGGCCGTTGGGGCCGATAAACACTGGAGGGGGGTGTCAGTTGATGAACGGGACGCCGGGACAGAAAAGCAGTGGGTGGGGTGGGCAGGGGACATGGACATGGACATGGACAGCTGCGTGGACGTACAGAACAGGTTCGGAAAGTTGTCGACCATGATGGAAAAGTAGCCTTCCGGCTGGTCGCCAAACTGCTCACGCAAGGACTTGCCGTCCTTGCCGATGCACTCGTAGGGCGTGGCATAGGACGTGTCGAAGCCGGTCGCACACACCACCACGTCGACGGCATACTCCTTGCCGGTGCTGTCCACGACGCCGTTCTCGGTGAACCGGACGACGCTCTCGGTGACGACGTCGACATTCTCGCGCGTCAGGCTCTGCAGATACCCGGAGCCGGGGGTCATGCGGCGGCAGCCAAGAGCGAACTCGGGAACCAAGTGCTTGACAAGGCGCGCGTCGTGGCCGAGCTGTTCCTTCATGTTGTTGGCGACGAAAGCACGCGACTCGCTCTGGTCTTTGCTGTTGTTGTGGTTCTGACGAAGCGCGAGGCAGCAGGAATTAGTATGGAGATGCCGTAGAACACGCCACAGCCAAGGGTTTCCTCCAACCGGGATCCGGCAAGGGGCAAGGGCTCATACCAGAGTGAATCGCTTGTTCAGCTCGCCCTCAAGATTGCGGCAGTATTCGTCGTACATCTTGGGGTCGTCCTTGAACGACTGGATCTGCTCTTTGGTGTCTGTGCCCGGTTAGCTATGGCACCTCCCGGAGCCAACAAACCAAACAGCAAGAGGCTCAGGACCAGGACCGGGAAAGGGACGGGAACTTGCATGCAAAGTTGGTGCCGCCAGGACCGGCATACTTGGCCGCAAAGCCGGTGGTGATCCAGACGGGAGACCGCAGGAACGGGATCAGCTTGCCGACCACTGGTTGGTTGTCTGTGTCAGTGTGAAGTTTCCAGCCAACGGAGCGGGTCGCGCAATCGCAGACGTACCGGGCTGGATGCTGGGAATGATCTGCACGGCCGAGGAGCCGCCGCCAATGACAGCCACCGTCTTGCCCTTCAAGTCGTAGTCGCTGTCCCAGACGGCGCTGTGCATCAGCTTGCCCTTGAAGGTGTCGATGCCGGGGATGTCGGGGTACTTCCACTTGCTGGATGGTTTATTAGAAAGCTTGCGCCACTACACGAAAGGGGTTGGGGGGGCACAAACTTGAGAACGCCTGTTCCGTTCACCAGAATCTCGCACTGGTCGTGGATCGTCGTCCCCTCCGGCGTGAGGATGGCCAGCTTCCAGACGCCCTCGTCGGCGTCCCAGCGAGCCGACTGGACCGTGTGCGAGAACTTGACGTATTTCTCCAGGTCGTACTTGACGGCGACATCCTTGAAGTACTTCCAGATTTCACCGCTGGGCGAGTAGAATTGGGACCACTCGGGGTTCCTGGCCCATGAGAACTGGCTGTCGGACGAGGAGGGGGGCAACATCAGCATACGACACCCAACGCGGGCACAAGACACGTGCTTCACTTACTAGCTGTGACTGGGGATGTCGCAGGTGCAGCCTGGGTACCGGTTCTCCAGCCACGTACCGCCAATGTCGGTGTTTTTTTCGTAGATCTGCAGCGTCACATCCTCCAGGAGCCGCTCGGACTTGTAGGCCAGCTGCAGGCCGGTCGCGCCGGCGCCGACGCAAATGACCCGGACCGGCCGCTTGGTGTAGAGGGGCTGCTCCGTGATGGTGTAGTCGCCAAAATCTTGACGGTACCACTCGTTCTCGTGGAGGCTAGAGTCGTCGGCACCCGCGGCCGCGGCATCGGGGCCGATCGAAGAGCTCACATACTCGCGGGACGACATGGTGCCAAGATGTGTGTGTGTGTGTGTGTGTTTGTTTTTTTCCAACAGATGATGTCGATGGGAAGGAGCAAACAAGGATGCTGCTGCTGGGAAAATAAAGAAGAAAACAAGAGCGTGCAATCAGCTGTGATGGCATTGGGCCAAGACACAAAAAAAAAAAAGCTCCCGGGGTGGTGGCATTTTGTAGGTCGACCTGGAGAGCTGTCCGCTCCCGAGCGCCTCGGCCGTTTTCTCCGACGGCCAGGCACGGACAGACACCGCGGACCAGAGTCCATGGCCATCGACGGTTGCAGCAGCAGCAGCAGCAGTGAGCCGAAAGCCACTGCCCACTCGGCTGGCACAGGTGTCGCCGCGAGCTGCCCTTGTGGGAAACTTTGCCAAGGCGGAGCCCTTTCCTGATCGTGGACCGAACGAGCCGCCTGGGCCGATTGGGCCGGGCCAACAAACTGTGTGGTCCCCCGCCCCCGAGACACGTTCACCTCGGCTAGATTGCCGGCATCATTGGATAAGGGCTGCTGACAAAAAGACGCCGCGTTGTTGCGCCTGGTCCGCTTACCCCAGATTTGGTTACCAGCCCAGGGAGACTAAGAGGGGCATAGCGCGTGGGATCTTAGCGGCGGATTTGCGGGGTAAACACAACTGCGGGCGTGTAAGTGGAGCAGCCTGCCAATATCCGACAGGGCATCGGCGCAGCCATCCATGGAGGGTCTGCTGGTGCCGAGCAGCGCTTCTCGCCATTCTCTTCCTTTTTTTTTGGTTGGGTTTTATTTTATTGTAATCAATCGTATGTTTCTCGATCGACAAATACATCCCGCGCACCCACACAATGAACAGGCCTTCGATCGCGAGAACCCCCGTGCCTGCTGGGCCGGACCGGACACGCAGACGGGCTGCTCTGGCTTGCCAGGCCTGCCACGAGCGCAAGGTGCGCTGCAACGTCACGCTGGCCGGGCCGCCGTGTGCCAACTGCGTGTGCGATGGCATCAGCTGTGAGATTGTCGCTCGGGGGCGCGGTCTGCGCCGCCATCGGTTCGTGATGCCTCCCTCCCCCAAGCCGCGGACTGAGAACAACAGGGAGGCAAGATGGACTGACAAGACCGCACAGCATGGCCAGCATGTTGGTGCAGCAGCAGCAGCAGCAGCAGCAGCAGCAACAACAACAAAAACAGCAGCAGCAGCAGCAGCAGCAACCGCAACCGCAGCAAGATGCGTCCAGCTCTACGGCCGCCGTGGGCTCGCCCAGCCCGGCGACGGAATGCTGTGTTGCCGCGTCGCCGGCCATCCATGTGTCGCCGTCCTCGCCTTCGAGAAGCCCGTCCGTGTCTGTGCCGGAGATGCTGCGGACGCCAGAATCAGGCGCCGCCCTCCCGCACAGCCACCACGAGACCATGCAGACAGACCACAGCTCGGAATCTCTGCCATGCTCTGCATCGACCGACGAGATTCAGGTTCCGCCAACATGCCCAGACCGGCCGCCTCTGGACCAGCCGCCCCAGGAAGAGGGGGCCGAGTTCTCTGCCCTCCTGGACGAGGAGAACGACGAAGGGGCCACCATGCTGTACAGTGGCAAGTCATCGGAATTGGAACAAAAAAAAAAGACCACAATGGGGTTCTCTCCAGCTAACAATTCTTCCCCCCCCCCCTCCAGGCGACCAGCAAGGCCTCGGCCTCGTCGTGGACATTTGCAAACCGCACCGCCCGTTTCGCAGCAACCACTTTCTGATTCCGCGCGCGGCCGCCGCCGCGGCCATGAGCGCCCTCCTGCCGGAAGACCTCGTGGCCCTGCACGCCAAGGGCTGCTTCTCGCTGCCCTGTCCGCTGGTCGGCGAGCGCCTGCTGCGGTGCTACTGCCACTACGTGCACCCCTTTTTGCCCATTGTCGACGTGGCCGCGTTCCTGCAGCAGTACGAGACCGGCGGGCCCCGGAAGGTGAACCTGCTGCTGCTCTGGGGCATGTTCTTTGCAGCGACGAACGTGAGCCCCTTACGATCCATCCTTTTCCGTTTTCTTTTTTTTTTTGCATCCCTACCGATCTGCCCTTTTCCGTTTTCTTTTTTTTTGCGCATCCCTACCGATCTGCCTTTGTTTGGCTCACACACGCGCAGTTCCTCGACGACGAAACCGTCGCCCTCGCCGGATACACCTCCCGCAAGGCCATGAAGCGCTCCCTCTACCGCCGGGCCAAGGCGCTCTACGATGCCGACTACGAAAAGGACAAGATCCCGCTGATCCAGGCCGTGCTCTTGCTGGCCTACTGGTACGCCGACTCGGAAGACCGCGACGGGTCCTGGCACTGGATCGGCATCGCCATCAGCCTGTGCCAGACCATTGGCCTGCACCGGCGCACCAAGCGGCCGCGGTACTATTTCTCCGTGTCTTCCGCCCCTTCTTCTTCTTCAGCGTCGTCATCGTCGTCGGCGTCGTCGGCGGCGTCGTCGGCCTCGTCATCCTCCTCCTCATGCGCAGCCTCGCTGTCGTCCGCTCCATCCGCATCGTCCGCACCCTCGGACGGATCTCCGTGGCAGCTGCTCTGGTGGGCTGGCTACTTCCGCGATACCTGGCTCTCCTTCGGCATGGGCCGTCCGACACGGATCAACCTGGCCGACTGCGACACCCCCGTGCCGACCGCCGAGGACGTGCAGGCCCTGACGGCTGGCCTGCCCCCGGCCCTGGCCGCCAAGTACCTGCCGCCGGACCCGGACCACATGCTGCCGCGCATGTGGGTGTCCCTGCTGGAGACGACCTTTGCGCTGGGCGGCATCCTGGTGCACCACTACCGCGCCAAGACGGCCGAGCGCGTGGCCAACAAGACGGCAAGCCGGGACAGCCGACGGGACAGCGGCGGGCTGGCCGAGCTCGTCCGCCAAGACCAGGAGCGGCTGCGGCAGTGCCGGCTCGGTTTCCCGGCCGAGGAGTCGGCCGCCTGCGAGAGCAGCCCCGTGGTGCTGCTGCATCTGTACCACCTGCATGTGTACTACGAGTGAGTATTTCCCCCGGAAACTTCGTAGGATGGGAGTTATGGCGAATGACGTCACTCCATGGTGGTTCTTGCTAACGCTTTGTGACACTCGCGTGCAGGGCTTGTGTCATTGCTCTCCACCGGCCTTACATGGCCGGCCGTCCCGGCAGCGAAGACGACGAACACCAGCGGGCGAGAGGCAAGGACAGCACCGTCCCCGGCTGGAAGACCCAGTCTCTGCAGCGGGCCAAGATTGCGGCGTCCAACATCACCAGTGTCTTGAACAAGATCACAGCCTCGCGCATGCTCGAAAACTGCCATTCCATGATGTACGTTGACACAGCAGCGACACCCCCCACCCCAAAAAGGAGTGGCCCTGTTACTGACAGTCTCAAAGGGTCACGGCTATGATTCCGGCTCTCCAGATCCACCTCCTGGGCTGCGTCTCGGGCGATGCCGTCGCCCGGCATCTCGGCCAGCACCATCTGGACATTTGCCTGCTCGTCCTGCGCGAGCTCCGCCGGACCTACTGGGCCGCCGACTTTATGTACATGCTGTTTTCGAAGGCGCGGCGGCAGCTGGACGGGCCGTCTCCGGACGAGCGGACGGGGACACGAAACAACAAGGCCAGCCATTCTTGCCAGACACCCTGCGCTGTCGCCGCCCCGACGGCGGCCCCGTCCAGCGACTTCCCGTCGACGGCCGCGACCGCCGAAACGCCGTCCGCCATCTCGGCTTTCGACATGCCGCTCGACATCGACCTGGCCCTGGCTTTCGACCTGGTCCCGTTCCAGGACTATGGAGGTCTGGGTTCGCTCGGAAGCCGCCCGATCAGCCCGCAGGCCGGCCTGCGGTTTGACGTGTCGGACACGGACATGAACGTTCTCTTTGAAGGGGACGATTTCAGCACATTTTTGTCATGATCGAGAACGTGTACGTATAGCCATATAACTTGGTGGTAGAAGACGTAGCGCAAAAGAGCAACTAAGATTCCCATGTGATTACAACAAAATCTCGATTTTTGTTACACTGGCGCAGCAAACAGCCGCAATGTCGAGTGGGTATAAATAAACAGCCGCAATATGTGACAAACACCAAACGTCGTCAGGCAGTTATTATCTGATCGTATGTACATGTTTTCGGATGAAAGAAGACAAAAAGAGGAAAAGACAAGCCAACCCGCAGACAACCAAACAAACCCGCCCTGTAGTACCTTTCCGTTTACATGCCGTGAAACTCCAAATTGCAAATCAAAAGAACCACCCATTTCACACTTGAATAGTACACAACACAAATACAGACCTTGCACGTTTCAAGCCATGTCCATATCCTCACCCAGATGGTTGTCCTGTGGTAGTTGCTGCTGCTGCTGCTGCTGCTGTGACATCAGCTCGGCAAAGATGGCATCGTAGTCGCCGTCGTCCGAAAACGCCATCGATTCTGGGCGGGCAGTTGTCACAGCAGGCTCAGCAGGTGCTGGTGCTGCCGTCGGTGCTTGTGGAATGGCCGGCAGCACCGGTTCCGATCCCAGCGCCTGTGCTGTCTCGGTTTCCATGGGCTCGGCTTCTTCCATGGAGGCAATCAAAGCCTCCAGCTCGGCCTCTTCCTCGCGCGCCAGCATCTCCGCCATCCGCTCGTCGTCGTCCTCTTCGTCCACGTGGTAGTGGTCGTCATGCTCATCATCGTCCTCGGCGAAGGCGTCCTCTCCAAGGTAGCCGTGCGAGGATCCAAAGTCCATCATCTGCGATGAGGACGATGGCGGCAGGTGCGACGACCGCAGCGCCGACGGCTGCATCCACTCGGCGGCGTCGTCAAAGTCGTTTTCCGTGAGCATGGCCGTGGCGTCGGTCTCTTTGGCCTCGCGGATCTCGCGTTCGAGGGACCACCATTCGAGTTTTTGAAGCTGGCGATGTTTAGTACACAAAGAAACGAGAGAGAAGAGCAATACAAAGCATGGCAAAAGACAAATCGAAAAAAAAAAAAAGACTCACCTCGTTCTCCAGATTCCTCCGGTCGTAGGACCGGTCATCGGCGCGCTGGCGGACGTTGCGCAGAAACAGCGAGCGACGTGTCTGGCGTGTGGCGTCGCGGCTCTGCTGGACACGGGGCACGGCCCTGGCTGGACACGCAGAAAAGCGGAAGGGGTTCTTGGCCGGCGGAGCCGGCAGGAACGTCTGCAGCGGTGGTGCTGGCGCAGGTGGTGGGATGGCTGTTGATGCTGTTGTCGGCTCTGGTGCGTCTGCTGGAGTGGTCTGTGGCGGCATGGATGGTGCGAATGCGGCAATGGAGAGCCAGGGCGAGGAGGCCGTGTTCGCGGACGACGAGGATGGCTGGATGGGCGACGACTGGGTATCATGCTGTGACAGCAACTGCGATGAGGCTGGTGGCGAGGTCGGCGCGCGCAGCGGCGATGATGCGCGGATGGGAGACGAGTCCAGGGCCGGAGACGACGCATGCAGTGGCGACGACGCCCGTAGCGGCGACGACGACAGTGGTGATGGCCGGACTGGGCGGTAGGGAGAGGTCAGAGTCGTCGGCAGGACTGGCGAGGCCGTCGAGGTTTGGGGGGCCGCCCCGGTCCCAAAGATGGGCGGCTGTAAGACGGCAAACATGTCGGCAGGTCTGTTGTTTCCTGCTGCGTCTGCCGGTGGTGTGTTTTTGTCCAGCGTTGAGAGCGATCCTTGACTGTGATGACGATACTGGTAAGGGTAGGGTGAGTGGTGGGAAGGAGGAGGGGATACCAGTCACGGCAGAGAGACTAGAAGACGTTGACATTCATAGTTAATGGGGCAAAACGCGACCAGACGCGTCGTCCAGCCCCAGATTGTTCAATAGGGGATACATGCATATTTTCTGTCGGCTGGATACCTGCATAGTGTAGACTCCAATTGTTCGGGCTGGCGCCGCTGTCCGTTTCTCCGATGGAACCCGAATGGGGCATGTGCAAGTCTAAAAAATAGAAAACGCCGAAAGAGGGCCGTTATAATAGCGGGCAGCAACTCCCAACAATCCACCAAACGACGTCAGTTGATGCCACTTTTTTTTCTGGCTATAGAAGGTGGGCAGCACTCGCGATCTTTCCCACCCGAACTGATTCGCCTCGCAGATATGATCTAATTTTTGGCTCTCTTTCTTGCCCGTGCCCCCTCCCATTTAACATTTTTTCTCTTTCTGGCTCGTATGCCATTGCAGAGAAAATAATGAGGGCCTCTCTTGTGCGGCCAGCGGCCTTTGCGTCCTTGGCGGCCGCTTTGGGACAGACGTCTTCCTCGGCTGCGATATCAACGACAAGAAACGCCTCAACCGCCGTCTCTGCATCTCGGAATTGGGCCTGCGCCAAGTGCCGCCGCAGCCAATTGACCGGGCGCAGCGCCGGCAACTTTCGGTTTGCGTCGACGTCGTCGTCGGCGTCCGGAACTGCAGCTAGATCGTCTCGGACATCCCGAGCTTCACATGTGCCCCCGCATTCGACCAACCCCAAGAGCACCCGCGGCCGACGGGCCATCATTCTGACTGCGAGCGGCGGCGCGGCCACGGCGGCCGTGCTGGCATTCACCGACGACATCAAGACAAGCTACGACACCGTCGAGCGCACAGGGCGGGTGGCGGCTGCCCTGGTGATGTGCATCAACGAGTGAGTGGAGGAGTGATCGAGATTCTTCCCACATGGACGTGTCCTGTTTTTTTCTTTGATTTTTCTTTGATTTTTCTGACAATCCCTCTTTCTGCCTACAGCTACCGGACCACTCTGAACACGCGCGAGAAGATTGACGACGCCAAGGAGAAAGATGTCCTGCTCAAGGCCTGCCACAAGCGGTGCGCCGACCGCACGTACAAGGTGCTGGAGAGGAACGGCGGCATTTTCATCAAGCTGGGACAGCATCTGGTAAGGATGTCCTTTTTTTGTCGATGCCCAGATCGCCTGGGCCGCAACTGCAGATTGCATGCTCACTAACGACCCTCGTGCAGAGCGCCATGAACTACCTCCTCCCCCTCGAGTGGACCACCACCTTCATCCCCCTCCAGGACCAGTGTCCTGTCTCGTCCTTCGAGTCCATCCAGCAGATGTACCGCGACGACACCGGCACCGACCTCATGGACTACTTTTCCGAGTTTGCGCCCGAGCCCATCGGCGCCGCCTCGCTCGCCCAGGTCCACCTGGCCACCATCCGCGCCACCGGCCAGCGGGTCGCCGTCAAGGTCCAGCACCCGGGCCTCGCCCAGTTTGCGCCCCTCGACATGGCGCTCACGTCGTTCACCTTCTCGACCCTCAAGCGCTTCTTCCCCGAGTACGACCTCGAGTGGCTGTCGTCCGAGATGTCCTCGTCGCTGCCCCAAGAGCTCGACTTTGCCCGCGAGGGCGACAACGCCCGCCGCACCCAGACCTACTTTGCCACCAAGAAGCCCGAGCTGCCGCTCATCGTGCCCAACGTCATCTGGGCCCAGCAGCGCATCCTCGTCATGGCCCGCGAGTCGGGCCACCGCCTCGACGACCTGGCCTACCTGGATGCGCACGGCATCGACCGCGACCGCGTCTCGGCCGCGCTCGCGCACATCTTCAACGAAATGATCTTTGGCGACGGCGCGCCGCTGCACTGCGACCCCCACGGCGGGAACTTGGCCGTGCGGGCGCGGCCGCCGGTGGACTGGAAGACGCGGCTCCGGGGATGGTTCCTGACCCCGTGGCGGACCGTTCCCAACTTTGACATCATCCTCTACGACCACGGCCTGTACCGCGACATCCCGCTGAACCTGCGCCGGTCCTATGCCAAGATGTGGCTGGCCGTCCTGGACGGTGACATGGCGCGCATGGCGCAGTACGCCGAGGAGGTCGCCGGCGTCGACAAGAAGTCGTTCCCGCTGTTCGCGTCGGCCATTACCGGCCGCGATTTCAGTGTGATCTCGTCGGCGTCGATCCTGCAGCCGCGGACCGACAACGAGAGGGAAAGCCTTGGCGGACAGCTGCAGGACGGCCTGCTGACGGACCTGGTGCAGCTGCTCGGCCGCGTGCCGCGGATCATCCTGCTGATCCTCAAGACGAACGACCTGACGCGGAGCCTGGACGAGGGGCTGCACACCAAGCAGGGCCCCGTGCAGTCGTTTTTGATCATGGCCAAGTACTGTCTGCGGTCGGTGCTGGAGGAGCAAGTGGAGGAGATCCAGGCGCAGTCAGGCGGCGGCCACGGGTCGCTGCTGTGGCCGAGCAGTGCGGCCAAGCTGCTGACTGCGTACCTGAGCTACTTCCGCGGCCAGGCCAAGCTGGAGTTCTTTGATCTGTGGTTGCGGTCAAGACGGCTACTCGGCTTGGAGACGAACCTGGGACTCGGGATGTAGACAAGCAGGGCGACAGGACTACGAGATCAAGGGGGAACAAGGGGACAAGGGGACAAGGGGACCAAAAAAACAAACAAAAAAGCGGATTGGTTTGAGCGCGCAAGCGTTGGATTATTACTTCTGTTCTTATCATGACAGCGTTTGCCGTGAGAAGCGTTTTACACACAAAAGATACAGAGACAAAAGCAAGATATAACTACACTTTATATAAACGCATATACACACATATACTAATCAAAAGACACACTTTTACATTTGAAGACGTCGAACGAGTCGATCTCGCTAGAAAGAACAACCAAAAACCTAGAAATCTCATAGAAAAACGATCAATTCACCGACAACGCCGCTTATATCCAACACACGCAGACATGGTAGTAAAATCAGAACAAAGACGTATGCAAATGCAAAATACCCAGCTTTTTCTTCCTTCTACCGTGCTTCCCGTACTTTCTGTCCTTCTCGGTTTCCCATTCTCTTTCCGCCTACTCAGTGTACTCGGCACTCTTCCCACCCAGCATTCCGCTGTCCGCCGCGGTCAGCCGCCGCCGCCGCTTGTTCAGCACCTCGCGCGCCCACTCGGACAGCGTGAACCCCCAGTGGCCCGCCACCAGCGCGCCGCTCAGCACGTTGATGAGCTTGAGCAGGAACACGAGCACGCCGTCGCGCGACTCTTCAATGTTGAGCAGGATAGGCTCAATGTCGTACTTGAAGAAGACGCCCGGGACGCTGCGCTCGTCAATCTCGGTGCTCTGCTCGGTGACGGCGTACTGGTTGGTGTGGATTTCGCGGGAGCTCGACCGGCCGGCGTGGCCGACGCTGTAGATGGTGGGAACGACGGACATGAAGTACTGGAAGCGGTAGAAGTGGGCCGAGGCCAGGTTGATGGTCTGGTCCAGAGGGTTGACCAGCGACGGGTAAAAGGGGCCAAAGGACAGCTCGTTGACAATGTGGGAGAAATTGAAAGCTGGAAAAGTTAGTAGAAGAAGAAGAAGAAGAAGAGCGGGCCAACGAGTCAAACAGTCGAGTCCCCAGTCAAAAGACGAAGTCACAGGCAAAGTCAAAGAAGACAGGGTTTCCCCCCCCCCAACTACACTCACAATCGTGATCCAGGTGCTTCAGTTCCATCTCCATGTAGCCGTGCCCCCGCGCGGTGACGTGGAAGTCGCCCTGGACCTTGTTCAGGTCCAGGCTCCCGTACAGCCGGCAGCTGTCCGCGTCGTCCTTGCTCGTGCCCCGGGGCAGCTTCGGCGTCTTGCCCCACCGCGCCTTCCGGCGGCCCAGCTTCACAATGTCGTGCACGTGCTCCTCGCCGAATCCCTCCTCGTGCGGCAGGGTCGTCCAGCCGGCGCCCGTGACCAGGCGGCCCTGCGTGTCGCGGCCCAGCCGGTGGTTGCCCTTGTGGTCGACCCACTGCTGCCAGGTGGTCGGGTTGCGCAGCAGCCGGGACCCGGCCAGGATGTGGTCGCCGGCGGCGTCCTGCACGTTGACGCGCAGGTCGTCGCAGTGCATGCGCACGACCATGTCGAGGTTGATTTGCATCTCGTGGCCGACGCCCTTTTCGACGGCAAACGTGTGCTCTTCGGAGCCGGCCCACCAGCGCAGCAGCTCGGACCAGAACAGCAGCACCGACACGCAGATCATGGCGACCGTCCACTTGCCGCCACCGGCGGTGCGCTGGACATACTGAGGTTTGGCCTTGGCTGAAAAGGGGGGGGATGTGTTAGAAGAGACGGCAGACACCAAAAAAAAAAAAAAAAAGAGAGACAGGCAATATCTGGAGGGCAAACGGGGGGACCTACGAAACGCGTCAAAAGCGCTGACGATGCTGCCGGCCTTGGGCCCGAAGGCGTCCTCGTCAAAGTGGGACTTTTCGTCGTAGTGGTAGCCGTTCATTGTGGCGGATCGACTGCAGGGTGGATTGGGAGAGGAGAAGGGTTGTCGTCGTCGTCGTCGTCGTCGTCGTCGTTTCCGTCTGCTTCGTCACTTGGGATTCGAGAAACCACCCGGCCTGGCGTTGCCCGTGACTCTTGCCCAAGCACACACACAAAAACGCTGTCTGCTCGTCACCACCCTCCTTCCACGCGCATCACTCGCCGCTTTGTATCTTCCTGGGGCTGTTCCTTGGATCGTTGTCGGCTTGTCTTCGGATTCGATGTCTCGTCGTCGTAAGGCTGGACTGGAAGCGAGGTCGTAGAACTGTCGTTCACAGCAGGAAGCAAAAGAGGGTCAATGTTCCGACAATATCGCTTCTCAATTCGCCCAGAACAACACCTGACCCTTGCTGGTGTGTTTGTCTTGTCGTCGTTGAGATTTCGTGGATCGAGGGGAGGCTTGTCGATCGGCGCAAAGCAACAGCTGCTTTCGGACGGTGGTGTGGTAAAAGGACAGCTCAGCGATTTAAAAAAAAACACTACGAGTACAAGGACCGAGACTGGGACCCCTGAAACTGGGGCTGCCATGCGCATGTGTCTGCAGGGTAGCTAGCTCTGGCAGTAGACCAATCAAACTCACACGCTTGTGGGACCCACTTGTTTCCTTCTCAGCCTGCCCGTTCTCTTAGTGCCTCCGAGTCGGTTCCTGCAGCGGCTGTCTCACTAAAGCCGCCCTGTAACATAGCATATAAAAAGCATCTTGATGACACGATATGGCTACGTGAAGAAAAGAAAAAAAAAGCACTGCTTCATTGCCCATTTCCATACAACACAACTACATAGTACATCCTACTTGTTCAAATACCTCCTGGCCCCGCTTCAGTAACGTTTCATGATCCATCTGTCCAAAACTTCTCGTTCCACCCCCTCGGCTGCCAGCATCTCCGACTCCTTGACATTGATGTACCACTTCACCACTTCGGGCCCCAGCAGTTCTTGCAGGACGGTGTCAGCCCGTAGAGCCGCGAGGGCCTCGCCCAGACTCCGTGGGATGCTCGTCGTGATGCCCAGCTCCGCCCGTTCCCGCGCCGTCAGCGACGCCGGGTCCGCCGCGCACGCCTTCCACGGCGCAAGCGACGTCTTCCGCGCCATCCCGTCCAGCCCGGCCGTCAGCAGCGCCGCCAGCGCCAGGTACGGGTTCGCCAGCCCGTCCATGCACTTGAGCTCCCAGTGGTTGCCGGCAATCTGGCGCAGCGGCGTCTCCCGGTTCTGCACGCCCCACGTCACCCACGTCCCGCCCGCCCACGCGCTGTCCAACACCCGCTCGTAGCTGACCGGGTGGCTGTATGTGAATGCCACCAGGCTCGGCAGGTGTGCCAGGATGCCGGCATAGAAACTTTTGTCTTTGTCCTCGCTGTCGCTCGCTTTGGGGTCCTCGTTCTCCTCGTTGTCCTCGTTGTCCCCGCTGTCGCTCGCTCCCGGCCCGTCCGTGGTCCCCCTCCTCGTAAACGACAGGTGCACGTGCGACCCCGTCCCGGCCTGCCGAAACGGCTTCGGGTGCAGCGTAAACTGGTACCCCTTCTCTACCGCCTGCGCCGCCATAATGTCCCGCGCCAGCAGCAGCGTGTCCACGGCCGCCACCGGCGGCCGCGGCGGCAGCACAATCTCAAACTGGCCCTGCGCGCTCTCCGGGTGCACCTGCTCGACCTCGATCCCGGCGTCGTCCAGCTCCGCCACCATGTCCGCCAGCAGCACGGCCACCTGCGGGTCGGCAAAGAACCGCGACGCCGACCAGGCATGGCCGTAGCCGGGGAGCGCGCGCGTCTCGTCCCGGGCGTCGCTGCGCTGCAGCAGCAGCACAAACTCGACCTCGAAGCCGACCAGGAACGAAACGCCGGCGGCCGCGCCTCTCTCGACCGCCTGGACGAGCTGGCTGCGCGGACAGAGAAGGGCCCGGGTGGTGGGAGACGAAGCGCCGTCGGATGCGGCCTCCCGAAAATCGCCGTACATGGTGACGTGCCCGGGAATGGGCCCGGCTTTGAGGGAGGACCAGTCCGGGTGGAGGCGGTACTCGCCGGCCGTGGGGACGCCCGGGACGGGCATGTCGTTCTGGAGCAGGCCCAGACAGGCCTTGGTGATGCCAATGTCCACCGGCAAGCCGGCGCGGACGAGGCGGTCAAAGCGGCGGAAGGGGACCATGCGCATGCGCGGCAGGGCGGTGTAGTCGAGCCAGGCGATGCGCACAAAGGCGGGCTCGTGCTTGAGGCCGCTTGCCAAGAAGGCGTCCCACATGGACAGGGGTGTCGGCGGCGGCGGCGCGCGCGACACGACAGAAGTCTCCTCTGCCAGCTCCGAGAACGCCAGTCCCAGGTTGTACAGCTTGTTGGAGTTGTTGAAGAGAATGTCGCGGGTCAGCTGGATGGCCGCCGGCACGGTGAGGGCGCCTGTCTGGACAAAGTCGACGAGGACCTGCAGGAGTCAGCGAGCACCCAGCCGTAGACAGGAGAGAGCAGACAGTCAGAAGGACGCACCGTCTCGAGCACCTCGCGGACTTGGTCCGTGGCCAGAATGTAGGTCTCCGGGAACCAGTGCCCGTCCGTGCTCCAGATCACCTTGGACCACGGACACAGCTCAAAGATCTCGCGCACAATGGCCTCCTGGCCGTGGCGGCTGATGAACGGAAACACCTCGCCAATGTCGGCGTAGACGTTGGCATAGACGGTAGCCAGGTAGCTGCTCTCGCGCATAAAGGGGTAGCCCGAGTGCAGCAGCACAATGGGCACGGTTGGGAAGGCCCGGATCAGAGGCTGGAGGTGGGCCGGCGACGACTTTGCGAGCGTGATGTCGTTGTCGCCGAGGCCGGTGTGGAATTGCAGGGGCTTGATCTGGCCGCGTTGGGGAGGAGTCGCTGCGGAGGTCGTCGCCGCCTCTCCCGTCGCCGCCCCCTTTTCCACTGTCTTCTCGTTCTTTTCCTTTCCTGCCATCTCCTCCACGTCGTCCTTGGGCTCCTCGGGCTCCTCCTCCTCTGGCGGCGGCGGTGGCGGCGGTGGAAGCGCACTCTCCCGCAACATCGTCGCCGTCCGGTGCACGAACAAGTCATTTAGGCCGGCGTGGTCAACCCGTCGGAACGTCTCGCGCGACGCCGCATAGTCCTGCACAATGGCGTACAGCGACTCTTCGGCCGCCTTCCAGTCCGGCTCGGCGGCCACGTCGAGCCCTGTGCGGTAGCAGATCACCGACTTGAAGCCGGCCACGGCCGGGTCCGCAATGGCGGCGCGGATCGCGCCATCAAACCTGCCCAGCACGCTCTTCAGCATGGCGGCGGGCGCGTCCATGGGACGTCCGGCAAGGGCGGTCTCGGCGCGGGCCACCGCGCACTGGCGGTCGATCAGCTGGGCGGCGACGGCCTCGATGCGGACGATGCGCTTGCACGGGCTGCGCGTGAAGCGGTCGTGCCACGCGCAGTCGTACACGTCGTTCTCGTTGTCGAGGCCGTCGTCGACCAGGATGGTCTCGACGCCGGCCAGGCAGCGGTCGACCCAGGCGTGGTAGGACGCGTCCCCGCCGGCACGGCGCTGCTCGATGGCGGCCACGATGGCGGCCCAGTCCTCGGCACAGCCCAGGGCAGCGGATAACTGCTGGACGGCGCGGGCATGGGCCAGCGACGTGAAGACGTCGCCCAGAGCATCGCCGCCGGCCTCGGTCACGATGGACTCGAGCGGGTATTTGCCGAGCGCCTGGGGCTTGAGCAGGGGGTGGGCATGGTTGTCCACGATGGGCGTGCGGCGGATGGCACGCACGAGCTGGGCAATGTCGGGGCTGCCGTCGCTGGCAACACGGCCAGAGCGGGCAGTCGTGGCCCTACGCATCATCTGAATGCTGGCAGCGGCTGTGCTCCTTGGCGTGGCTATCGGTGGTTTGGTGAGCGCTGGTTGTGGTAGATGTCCGTGCTGTCGACGGCTGGCAGGTGTAGACTCCCCGTGGTCGTACCTCTTATCGACAGGCACAGTAGTGTTGCTGATAAACTGTGCACGGGTGAGACGACGATAACCACAGTATGGCCAGAGGGGGTGACATACCCACTAGTTAGACTGGTCGCTCTAATTATATGGAAAGATGATACTCGTACACACCAGAGACGCTGCAAGGCTGGCGGAGACGGAAGACGAAAAAAAAAAAGCAAGAAGCACCTTCGTTAAGGATGGCGTGCTTCACAGCAATCAATACAGTCAATCCGCTGCAGCCTTGCTCCTATTGCGTTGCCTGGGTTCTGGGCGCGGGATTGAAAGGGCTGCCTGTTTGGAAGGCATCTACATATTACACAACCACGCGGATGAAGTCGTGGACGCCTGATACGTCAGGTTCTGCAATACCGGTCCAGGCCGAGCGCAAGCGTTGATGCCAGACAGACGCGGAGTGGTGTAAGAGGGGTTTCTTTGCTTGTAATCAAGATATCACTGCCTGGTGACAGCCATCTCTGAACTGTCATAAAACAACGTTGCAACGCTTCTTGTTGCTTCCAATTTCGAGCGATTGTGGAATTCCCTTTTGATTGTGGAAGGTTGTGCAGCTGAAATTGGTTCACAACACTGCTTGTGTTGGAGTGGTTCACGGCCGACCAATAGCAGCGACCGAAATGGAGTTGCCTGCTTGGCAAGGGAGAACACAAAACCACACTCACAGAGAACGGACTCGCAAAACACAGACGAGCAGGACCAGACTGCAAAGAGAGCTTCTTCTGCCCAGCCAGCAAGCGGTCTGCCTTCCCGATGCGGAAGAAGGCTGAGAGGCGACATGCACTCCCCACCAAGCCCGGCTTGCTAGTCCGCAGCCTTGGACGGAACAGAGGCGACATCTGGACCCCAAGAAGTCGTCTCTGGGTGCAGAGAATGGACCTGCGTGATTGCCCCGGATGCACGGTTCCGCATGCTCGAGCGATCACCCGTCCTGTTTGTAGGTTGATTACTAGGTTGAGCATCCGGAACCCGTGGCGTTCATGTGCACACCCTGTCAAGAGGACCAAGGGATACTTGAAGATTTAGATGGTACCAAGACAACCAAGACTTGCAATCAAGGAACCAGTGATGGAGTCGAGCGCATAGTGTTTCAAACCCGCACCGGACTCTTCGGATGCCGTGCCATCATATTACCCGCCTCTTCTATTGGGGGGGGCTCCCCAGCATACCACTGTACGAGTAGAGGCCACTGTGCCGGCGCCAAGCGACCAGAGCGCGTATTGGCGCTGGGCGGCGGCGTCTTGGCTGCTGGGTCCCGCCAAGAGGCGCCGTGCAGTGCAGGCATTTTTATGGTTGTACTGGCCCATTCTAAGCGTATTCCTAGTGTGTGCGGTACGCATAGCACAGCACTTTCGGCCAACCACAGCGTGTCTGCCCAGACTTTGCCCAGCCTGTGCCCAGACGTGCCCAGAGTCTGTCCCAAACACAGCCTTTCTTGGCTTTGTCGTACTGGCCAGGCAATGCCGGCCAGTGGCCTTTGCAGCTTCCTCTGACTCCTTTTGCATGTCTCCGCTGTCCTTTCTACACCGTAATTACCCCTGGTTGGTTCAGGGCTCGTTGTCCACTTTCCCCTTGCCGCCGATCGTCAGTGGCTTCTGACTACTGAGGCCAGAGGGCCTGGACAGAAAAGTGCATCTGAAAGGGTGCAGCGAAAAGGGTGCATCTGAAAGGGTGCATCTGAAAGGGTGCATCTGAAAGGGTGCAGCGAAAAGAGTGCCTCTGAAGAAAGTTGCATCTTACTCCACCTCACCGCTGCGTGAGGTCGCCGAAAACCATACTGTCCTGGGGACACATAATGCCAGCCGTGCTTCTTATACGAGTGCTGGAATCACAGTGTCAGATGCCCAGACGGGCAGTCTCTGGCCAAGCGCCCGCCGCAGATTCGCGCCTTCCGTCAGGGGCGGCCAGCCAAAACACCCACACGCCATTGCTGCTGTATTACCGTAGTATGATGCCTAGTCGATACAGTGTGCACGTAACTGTCCACGGAGCGTCGACTTACACAAAGGGCATCCCGAAAGAGAAAGAAGGCTTGGCCTTTTGCCATTGCCCAGCCCGGCAGTGCCCAGCAGCACATTCCACCCCCAGCCAGTCGCCCAGACAGCCCAGACTCTCCTGCTGCTCCTGCCCGCTGGGCTCCTTTCGGGACCCCTTACTCTCGCTTTCTGTCTCGGCGTCGACTTTTTATTTATTGTTTTTGTTTTCTTGCTCTTGCTCTTGCTCTTGCTCTTGCTACTTTTTCACCTCCTTCCCTGCTGGACGTCATTTCAAGTCCAGTCTTTCCTGCTCTTTTCTTGCAATCGACTTCTCTTTGCAGATTCCCACCAAAAGCGCCAACATCGTACACAATAATCTGACGAGCCCGAAAAAAAAGGGACCCTCACTCGTTTGACCGCCAATCTTGTTTTGGCTTCTGTCGCTCGTTTTGTTTCTGTTTTTTTTTTTTTTCCTTCTCTTTCTACTATGCCTTCTGCGCTCTCCAGGGGCGCTGCGCTGGCCCTGGTGGCCAGTCGCGCTGTGCAGGCACAGACCTACAGTATCGCATCAACAGGTTTGTGATCTTCTTTTTTTTCCCTCCCTCCTCTCTTCGCTCGTTCTCGGTTTTCTCGGAGCTATTCCAGGCGCCTATGGCCTCTCCACAGGGTCACTCTCATCCTCTCCCCCTCCCCACTAACATCCCAAAGACGACATAAAAGCTTCAGCAAAGATCCTCGCCGCCGACCTCCTCGATTACTACCACGGCAGAGATTACGGCGGCATTCCCGGTATCCTGCCCGGCCCGCCTCCTGCCGGTGATTACTACTGGTGGGAGGGCGGTGCCATGTGGGGGACGCTCATCGACTACTGGCACCTGACCGGCGACGACACCTACAACGACATTGTCCAAGAAGGCATGCTGTTCCAGGTCGGCCCCAACGCCGACTACATGCCGCCCAACGTGACGGCCTCGCTTGGCAATGACGACCAAGGCTTCTGGGGCATGTCCGCCATGCTGGCCGCCGAGGTCAACTTCCCCAACCCGCCCGAAGACCAGCCGCAGTGGCTCGCCCTGGCCCAAGCCGTCTTCAACACCCAGGCCGACCCAGGCCGCCACGACGATACCTGCGGCGGCGGTCTCCGGTGGCAGATCCCCTTTGCCAATAACGGCTACGACTACAAGAACAGCATCGCCAACGGCTGCTTCTTCAACATCGGCGCCCGCCTGGCCCGGTACACCGGCAACCAGACCTACGCCGACTGGGCCGAGACGACGTGGGACTGGATCACCAACGTTGGCCTGATGGATGCCAACTACAACATTTACGACGGCGCCCACGTTGGCAAGAACTGCACCGACATCAACAAGGCCGAATTTTCGTATAACAGTGCCGTGTGGCTGCTTGGCGCCGCCTACATGTGGAATCACGTTAGACCCTCCCTCGCCCTCCCTTGCGCGTCTCTTTGCTGTATATTGCACAAAAGTATCGTTCACTAACACACACCCAGACCGAAGAGGAACGCTGGCGGACCCGCTTCAATGGCCTCATCAACAACACCATCAACACCTTTTTCCCCGGCGGCGTGGCTTACGAGATCGCCTGCGAAGAGGGCATGACCTGTACCACCGACATGCTCAGCTTCAAGGGCTATCTGCACCGCTGGATGGCCACTGCCGGCACCCTGGCCCCCTTTGCGCACGACACTATCCAGGCCGTCCTCACGACCTCGACCGAGGCCGCCATTAAGCAGTGCACGGGCGGCGACAACGGCCGCACCTGCGGCTTCGGATGGAAGTCGGGCGTCTTTGACAACAGTGTCGGCGCCGGCCAGACAATGAACGTGCTGGCCGCCGTGTCGGCGCTGCTGACCGATGTGGCTAGGGCGCCCGTCACCAACAACACGGGTGGCACCAGCGTGGGCGACAACAACGCGGGCAGCCAGAGTGAGGACAATCCAACACCGCTGGCGCCGATCACGACGGGGGACCGGGTGGGTGCGGGTTTCCTGACGGCGCTGATCCTAGCGGGCGTGGTGGGTATGTTTGGATTTATGAGTTATGGGCAGTAAAAAGGGAAGAGAATGGAAGGGTGTCTGCTTTTTCGATTTTCCAAAGCCAAAAGCCCCAGTCCCCTCTCTGTTCATGTTTTGCGCTTTTTTCCCTCGTCATTCTTTGTCACGTTGTTCTTGTCTCGTTTGATCCCCCATCATTTGTTTTGTTTTTGGTTGCTTATTTTTTGTTTTGGTTTCCCATACCTCTCGCATATGTATTATAGAGAACGGGGACAGGCAAGATCCAGATCCATCTATTGCAATTGGGCCAGCAACTGGCGGGCAGTTGTTGTGGCCGTTTCTTTTCTTTTCTTTGTTTTTGTTTAGTTTACTTCTTGTTCTCTTCTTGAAAGGCGTTTTAGAGGAAAAGGGTTCTCAGGCGGATATTCCGTAGCATTTCCATAGTTTATTTCTTCCTCGAATGTTGAGACGGTCAGCATTGTATAATGCCAATTTTAGGGTTCGGTCTTGGGCGTTCACAACAGGCGGTTTTCTTTTTCAAAAGTGTTCTCTCATGCCCGTGAATGGTCTTTGCATTGGGAGATAGATTTACCAGAGTACAGATACTACCTATACAGCTAACTCTCTATGCCGTGTGTTTTTGTCATGGGAGGCATTGGATTGTTATACAAACGATCATTATCAGCAGACATGCAGGCGGAGAGAGGTACGGGCATACAAGGAAATTGGAGTGTAAATAGACGGGAACGCTTCAGTACTGGCACAGGCCGCCAATGTCTTCGTCCAGCCTCCACGTCCCGGCCATGCCGACGGCCACGTCCTCATCTCCGCCGTCTTCGACCACAACGGCCTGCACCGGCGGCGTGTCCGGCTTGCCCAAGAAGAAGTCGTTCTTGCCTGGCGCGCGCGCCTGCCGGCTCAGGAACCGCTGCGCCCACGCCTCCACGGCCGGCTCGCCCGTCTCGTCGCGCGCCTGTTTCAGGAACGAGATGAGAGCCGTGCCGCCCGTGCCCTTGAGATTCTGTGGGTTGCTCTTCTGGCCAGAGGCCTTGGCCAGGTTGACTCTAGGAGGAGCAGACGGCCGCAGAGCCATCGACTTGCGCGCGGCTTCCGGACTGCGCGAGCGACTGCGCTCCCGCAGCTTGTCCCGCGACGGCACCACAATGTAGCGCGTGACAATGTTGATGTGCTTGTCGCGGAGGGCGCGCAGCACGGCCAGACACGAGTCGTAGGCAATGCACACCGGGCGGTAGCGAGCAATGTCGCGGTGGGTGTCGACGTAGGGGCGGATGTTGGCCACGGCGGCGACGTCGGCCAGGAAGCGCGCATGGGGGCCCGGCATGTACTGGCGCATGTCCATGATGAAATTGTGCTTCTTGTCGTTGCCGCCATCGCCGTCCGAAGAAGAAGACTGGGGTTTGTCACCCTTCTTCTCGCCCGTCGGACGATGCTCAATGTTGAGGACAATGTCAAAGAACTGGATCAGGCTGCTCTGGGCATTGCTGCCGCCGCTGTACTGGCGGTAGGGCTGCGGCGCGCTGTCGGAGCCGGTGTCGTAAATGACGCCGTGCGGCAGACCGGCATCGGCCATGTTCTTGCTGCCGGCCAGAAACGGACGGATGCGATGGTAGAAAATGGACGGGTCGCAGTTCTCGTGCAGGCGCTGCAGCAGATTGGTCAGGTCATCCAGGCGCTCGGCGAAAGCCTGCAGGCACTCCGTCACGGTGTCGACGTCGTCTTCGCGCACAGCGGCCATGGCCTTGAGCATGATGGCGATCATGGGCCCGCCGCGGGCCTCCATGGCCACCGAGACCAGGTAGAACCAGGACTCGTCGAGCGAGCCCGTCAGGGTGTTGAGCGTAGCCAGGTTCTCGAGCTGGTCAATGCCCTCGTCGACAAACAGGGGCTTGAAGTTCCAGAGACAGACGGCGGCAAACGTGGCAACGGGCGGGACCTCGCAGTGGGCAGACACGGCCAGCAGGGGCACGGCCAGCGGCGGCGGAAGACGGTCGCTGGGCTGGTCGCCGCCCCAGATGTAGCCGTGAGCCATGAAGCAGAGCAGGCAGTAGGCACGACGCCACTCGGCCTCGTGCTCCAGCCCGACCGTGGAGAGGATGGGCAGACGGTCGACGACGCCACGGAGACGACGGCTCAGGATTAAGGCCTGCAGATTGGCGGCAACAGCCTCCCACTTGTTATAGTACGGATCCGGGAGATGGGCCAGCGGCAGCTCGTTAGGCAGGAAGCCATGCTTGGGCGAGATGCCGTAGTCGGCCAGAACCGGGATAGGAGGCAGCATCGCGAGAAAGTTGACCGCCAATGGCCGACCACCTGCGGGAAGAACGGCTAGCTTCGGTTCTGTGTTTCAAGAACAGGCTGGTTGTGCAGAAGCTTGCTCCGGAAGAGGAGAAACTCGATCTGAGCAGAACTGAGTTGTCTTCTCTGAGTTGTCGCCCGCGTTGGCTAAAAGTTGACGCAAAGCTGGTAGCGGCAAAGTCTGTTCAGGCGAGCAAAAAGAGGCGAGACTCTTCAGGGCAGGTAAAGCAGTTTGAGCAGTTTCTGGAAGACAAGTTCCACAAGATAAAGTAATAGTGCTGGATGGGCAGTGCTAGGAGGATGTTCAAGTGTCCGAGAATTCCTGACGCAAGGAGTATACAGAATGGATTCTGTGATACTCCTCAGCCG
Organism: Raffaelea ambrosiae; assembly: GCA_002778195.1. Lineage (NCBI taxonomy): Eukaryota > Fungi > Ascomycota > Sordariomycetes > Ophiostomatales > Ophiostomataceae > Raffaelea > Raffaelea ambrosiae. Next base: position 1,505,888 of record PCDI01000007.1, read on the forward strand.
TGCGAGATTCGGGACGGATCGTGAACATGGGCGTTGGTGGTGTTTGTTGCAGAACGGAAAGAGAAGCCCAGGCGAAGGGAGACGGAGAGAGGCGAAGTGGGTGTGTATGGGAGTTTATAAAGGCGCTGGAAAGCTTTAAAATCGAGGCCGAGTGGGAGACAAAGTCAGCCAACGGGCTAGGCGGAAGTAACACGCAAAACGGGTCGATTTTAGGCCATTTGGGCTGGCCACACACGTTCTCGCCTGGGGGTCCGGTTCCTGCAGCGTGGAGGCTGCACGTGAGAAGAGAAAGCTGCTAGACACAGAGCTAGGACGAAGGGTTGCAGGGTGTATGGGGGTCGCAAGTTGGAGGGGGGGGGGGGGGGGGGGGGGGGGGGGGGGGGGGGGGGGGGGGGGGGGGGGGGGGTTGTCCCCTTACCTATCTTCTGTGCTGTTGGTTGGGTGGCTTTTCTCATCTTCTCTCATTTTTTCTCTCATTTTTTTCTTTTCCATTTCTCCTTTCACGCTAGTTCCGTTTTCCCACACTTCTTGGCTCGCCGGCACCGCACTGGCTGGGGTCGAATGATCCGGGAGGGAGGGTCTCCGACTGCGGCCGTGTTTGTCGCGATGCATTGTTGAGAGAGTTTGTAGAAGCAGTGGTTCACGTTTATTGTGTCCGGGTTTCTCCAAGTTGTCGGGTTAAACTTGAGTCGTCCGTGCTTTCCGTTTGTCTTTCCTCCCTAGGTCGCTCCTACCTCGCTTACACAACTACCGTGAAATGCCATTCGTCGGCTGTTCCAGGCATGTGACTGGGAACTAACTATCTTTCCCCCGAGTCCTCGTCAGTGTCCTCGTCAGTGCAGTTGCATTCATACGCAAGAAGCCCAAAGGGGATAAAGGGACAAAGAAAAACTCAGCTGATGGTAAAGCGGCAATCGTCGTCATCCGCCCTGGAAGGGTTTGCCTTGCCTTTCTCTTTACAGCCCTTTCACGCTGGCGCTGCTATTATTAATACGTAGTTTCCTTGTAAAGTCTGTAATAGCGGGGTCAGTGAGAGCGTTTGTGGGATTTACGATTTTCCCCCGTGATCTCTCACGTGTATTTGACCACATGGGACCGCTATCGAGCGCAGGTAGGCTACTGGTCCACTGTAGCTCACTGGCCCAGTTGCTGGCTTTCCTCTGCGAAAATTCGCATCCGATCTGTATACCTCATTTCACCTATGGAGGCTATCTGCTCTTTACTAGTGCTTCCGGTCTTCTCTGCAACTGGGCCACCGTTGTTACTATCAATACCTCGGTCAGTAAAGCAAGACGGTGTGACGAAGCAAGCGAACCAAAGAGGATAGAAGAATTGCCGTAGTAATGATGGTGTTATCCCAATCGAAACTGTCAGGAAATTAATGCATTCCATCTCTTCGAACTTGCAGGTCTTGCCTCCTCAAGAACTACTCACAAGAGCTGTCACGAAAATCGCCAGGCGCAGACTCGTGTTGATAAGCAGATGCCGCAGTCCCTTCGGGTAGTTTGCTACTTCATCTTGGGACTCTGCAAGTGTAGCGGACGGAACACGGCCGTGGATGTCGGACACTGTTGTCTTTGAAGGTCCCGGGGCAGCTTCGGCTGCGCCATCGTCCGCCGAAGTTGTCATGTCCGGCTGCGGTACTTGTGGTCACTCCAGCAATGGCTTTCATGTAATTTTTCATGTGCCCAGAGTTCTCTCTTTTTAGTGAGACAAATGACGAAAAGAGAGAGTTTCCTAAAAGGAAGGACCTGTGTAGTCCTAGCTGCTATACCGTCTTCACTCTTTCCTGCTGATCTTACAAGACCTACCAGGTGCTTGCCTATTCTGGATGTTATATTAGAGAATTTTATTCGTCCATTGCAAAGAGTCGAAAGACCATCGAGCGAGTTGTATGAATGCGTGAGTATGCATCTAAGCTTATTTCTGACACCCGTGGACACTAGTAGGTCGGTGCAGGTCCTCATATGAACAGTTGAGATGGCGGACGACGCCGCCCGTAGGCACCACTGCAATTCATTCGACCACTCTGTCCCAGCAATCGTCTTGGACAACACGCAGACTAATCGCGTTCTCCCAGATGCCGTGGAGGCGATTCTAGACGGCAAATTGTCCTACACGTGGGCAGCATCTATAAGCCCAACGAAAAGAGCACCATAATGGGCCGCTGCTGGTGCTGCTACTCCTCAACAAAAGGTCGTCGTTGACCCTATTTTGCTTTCGATATTCAGCCACCGCTTTATGGGTATTGTCTGGAAAATGGGCCGCACGCTGCAGAAGAGCAGTCTCGGCCTCAACATCAAGGGGAGTTTCAATTTCGGCTTTGAAGTTTCTCTTTTGTAGGTTGCGCCACGATATCTCGAGATTGTGAAAGGTCACGCGTTAAGGTGCCGGTCCATGTTTGCCTTGCCTACCTTCCTTCTGCCCAACAAAGACGTCTTTCTCATCCGCCTAGTATGAATTTGATCGAAACTGCTTCCATGTTCGATTCATTATTGTACGCTCTTTCGGGCCTTGCCGGTGTCATCTTGCCAGGTTCAACTGCCATATTCTCAGGTTGCTGATTTGTGAATCTCAACTACAGCCCTGTGTAGCGGGGTTAGGGAAGTGTTGTCCGCTAAAATTTACTACCCCGCCACAGCTGTCAAGGCCCGCACCGCCACTGGGGGCGCTCGCCAAGGCTCGGCCAGCCACAGCAACTACTTGACTAGTTAACTACAGCGACCTTGACCGTTCTAGGCTTATCAGCATCGCCAAAGCTTCATTCATGACGTCCCCTCTCTCCGCACTTCTCGCGCCTCCCTCCCCTCCCTCGACAGCCCAGCCCCTGCGTCCACACTGCTGAGCGCAGGCGGGATACCTCCAACCACTCTCTGCCACCATGGCCGTCCAGCAGCATGTGCTGAACTGGCTCTACAGCGTCCTGACCAGCGTAAGCCCATTTGCGACAGCTCAAATCAAGGCTCACCGATGCGACTCGCATTGATTCTCCTCCGGTGGAAGAACAAGAGGCTGATTCTGACTCGTCCCCTCTCGATAGGAATACCAAGATGTCAATCGGACCTACAACGACGTCGCCCAAGCGCTGGCACAGTACCCGTCGCTGTCGCCCCGAACCGACGTCCACAGTATGCAGCTTCCTTCTTATGAGGAGATAAATTGCGACCCCCCCCTCTCCCCCAAAACGAAGCTTTCCCCGGCTGACATAGTCTTTTCTCTCTGCTCCCAGCCTTCCCCAATGGCGCCTCCGCCCTCCTCCTCCACCTCTCCGGCACCGTGCCGGCCGTCTTCCGCGGCGCCACCTATCGCTATCCCATCTCTCTCTGGGTGCCTCATGCCTACCCCCGCGAAGCCCCCCTCGTCTACGTCACGCCGACCGAGAACATGATGGTCCGTCCCGGCCAGCACGTCGACCCGCAGGGATTGGTCTACCACCCCTATCTCGTGGGCTGGACCGAATTCTGGGATGTGAGTAGCCAACTTTACTTGTATGGTTAGCAAGGGACGTGGAACCGTAGTTAACAGTCCCCCCCCCCCTCCTTCTTACAGAAATCAACCATTGTCGACTTCTTGACGATCCTCCGCGACGTCTTTGCCAAAGAGCCGCCCGTCATAGCACGACAAGTGGCCCGTCCTACACAGCCGCCGCTGCCGCCGGCACCAGCAGCCGCACCCACGCCACCGCCCATACCACCTCTGCCGCAAGAGTTGGCCACCTCGACATCGCGTGCCTCCACGGTGTCGCCCGCCTCCATGGCCGCCTCGCCCGTTCAACCACCGCCTCCTCCGCCCAAGGGCAACAGCCAGCGGCAACAGCAACAGCAACAACCGCAGCGGCCTGTGTCTGGTGCACCATCAACAGGCACACCGACACCACCCCCTGTTCCACCCCATCCACACCCTTCGGCTGCCGGCAGTCGCCAGTCGTCCATCTACGACCCACGATTCGACTCTGCTGCCCAGCGGCAAAGCCCCACGCCTCCTCCACCCGTCCCATCACATCCGTCTTCTTCTTCTTCTTTGTCGAACGGCCAGCCGGCGTCTCGGTATGACTCGGCACCGCCTCTGCCCGGCCAGGCTGTGGGGGTCGCGGCAGCTGGTCCGACTTCGGCACGACCAGGCGTGCCTCCTATTCCTGGTCGGCTTCCCTACCAGCAGTCGCCACTGAGTCAGCCGCCGATGGGTCCCGGCCAACCCTACCTTCAACAGCAGCAGCAGCAGCAGCAGCAGCAGCAACAGTCGCCGCCCCCACAGGCGCAACAGTCCTACGGTCTGCCACCCACGACACAGGCGCCTGCATACTACTCCTACTCGCAACCACCGCAACAGCAGCCACAACCACTGGCATACCAGCAAGGCCCACCGCCGCCATGGCAGCCCCAGCAGCAGCAGCCACTACAGCAGCAACAACCGCTTCAACAGCAGCACATACAGCCCCTCCGGCCGAAGCAGCCCCCGCCGCCCGACATCATGGACGAGCCTTTGACGCTGTCCATTCCGGAATCGGGCGCGAGCTTTGTGCGGCCCCCGCCCGTACCGCCCAACCCAGAAAAGGACATGCTGCTGCACCAGCTGGCCCAGACGCTCGCGGCCATGCGCCAGCAGAGCCGCCAGCAGAACGACGCCTCGCTGGCCGGGCTGCAGGCGCAGCGGACCGCCATGCTGGCGGCGGCGCAACGGCTGCAGCAGGACATGTCGGACGTGGCACAGCTGTCGGCGCTGCTGACGTCCAACACGGCCATTCTGCACGAGACTTTGCAGGCGTCCGACCGTCTCATCGAGGAGGTCAGCAGCACACCCACAAAAACGGTCAAGCCACCCGCCATCGACGACCTGCTGGTCGGCCCCACCGTGGTGGCGAACCAGCTGTACGAGCTGGTGGCCGAGGAGCGGGCACTGGCCGATGCGATCTTCATGCTGGGCCGGGCTGTAGAGCGGAGCCGCATCCCCCCGGCCGTGTTTGCCAAGATGACACGGTCGCTGGCCCGCGAGTGGTACCTCAAAAAAGCTCTCGTCCGCAAGATTGGCCGTGGAATGGGCTTGGCGCCGGCTTGAACGCGAAGTAGGAGTTTGGTCTCCCCCCCCCCTCTCTCTCTNTTTTTTTTTTTTTTTTTTGCATAAAATAGCCAGTTTAACCATCTATCTAGAGCGTGGAATACAAATATACCTGAGAGTAAAAAAAAAGCAAGACGCAAACAATCAATGCTTACTTACAATTGCAGCCAAGCCGTGACACGGTTCGGTGAAAACCCCGTCAGGGTAAGAAACATGCCTCACTAAAGCAGTTCTAAGAGTTTCCCCCGATTTTCCATAACGCCTACTCAGGCTCCATAACAGTGCTGCGGTTCTTGCAAGATCTCCAGCCGATTGACTTCGTAGCCACGAAGAGGCCGAGGATGCAACAGATTGCAATGGGCCTCCGCAATAGGAGTGTCTTCCTTGCCGAGGGAGTTCTCCTGATTCTTCGTGTGGCTGTTGTCACTGCCTGTCTCACTCCGTTGGTTCGAGTCGTAGCCACTGTCCTGACTGCCACCGCCAATATCACGAACGTCAAAAGCTACTTCTTTGCTCGACTTTCGCTTTCCCCAGTTCCAGCTGCGCATCCTGTGTTGCGATCGACGCTTCCGCGGCCGCTCAGAGCCCACAGGCAACATAGAAGCTGGAGCCTGCTTGTGGCCGTTGGCATAACCCCAGACCCAAGTGCGATGTGGACCTGTTGTGGTCGTAGATGGACCATTTTCTGCAGTTGCAGTTGGATGGCTCGGCATGCTGCTCGATTTTCCAGTTCCCGCATCCAGGTCTCTTACTGCTGACTTGTCTTGACGCTGATTATATTTGCCGAAATCAACCTCTGTCAATGCTCCCCGGCCTGGCTTCAAGATCCCCCTCAGACTGCGTTTCCTTTCCGTTTTTTCAACTTTAGCCGCTTGCTGACTGGCTTCATATCTAGAACGGGAGAAGCGTCGAAGAACGTGAAGGCGGTGTCCAGGCTGAACCATAGCTCGAAATCTGTCTTTGGAAAAGCTTCCTCTTCTTGTTTTATGCTGCCCATATTGCGGCGGTGTCCGTGAGTTGACATGGTTCTGGATGGATGGGACGGGTGTCGACTGGTCATGACTCAATGTCTCAAACAGTCGAATCTTGGCTTTTAGTGGAGAATCTCCATTCGTGTTTGATTTCAGACTGACTTGCGGGGATTGGATTTTGGTAGGACTCCGGGTTGTCTGCTTTGGCGAGACATGGGTTCGCTTTGGCGAGACATGGGTTCGCTTTGGCGATGCCGTATGGGGAGTTGACAGAACATAACTAGACGCTATCGAATGGGGACGGAGCGAGCTGTGAGAGCACTTTGGCGCGATATGAGCTTGCCGAGAATGTTCTGCCAACACTCTGGGATTGTTGGTTCGAAAAGTTGGCAGTGTACCATTGTCCAAGCCCGGGTTGTCAAAGATCTTGCGGAGGTTTGCCACTTTGCCGGTCGACGCAGGAGGCAACTCATTTGCCACATTGGGGCGGTGCCTGGTTTTCGTGTCTATGTATTCGGCGAAATCAGCTGGCTCCTTAGGAGTTTGGTGCTCTGTATTTGAAGAGAAGCCAACATCAAGGTCTGGGATCGACTGGAAGATATTATCAAGGGCAAAGTTGGGTGGTAGGCTTCTGCGAGGTGGAGCGATAGGGGACGTGTCAAAGAGACCAAGATTCCCGGTACTGATATACGAGTCCCTGGTCCACTGATTGTTGACATTGAATGTGTCGCTTCGCTGACTTGCTGGTGACCGTTGTCCCACTGCCTTCGAAATCCTGCTTCCCACAGGAGCAGAGGGAATGCCAGCCAAGGCCAGGCTCCTCTCTAGAGAAGTGCGGGACGTGGGCAGTGGCTCGATTGGGGCCAAGAGTCGCGCCACAACTTCGGGTTTCTGTACTGCAGGTGTGTTGTGTGGTATGTTTCGAGTTTCGATTCTTCTTCTGGGACGACTAGAAATCCGAGGCGGGGGCGATGTGTGTTTATGGGCGTGTAAAGCAGATGTAATTTCATTCTTTTCTGTGGCCATCCATCGTGACTTTCCGGTTCCCTTCCAACGCATTGGATTGGTGACGTCCTTCTTCTGATTTTGGTAAACGTGTACCAAGGTGTGCGAGGAGTGCCTCGAGCTTGTGGTTTGCCCTGGCAGACACCTTGAAGGTGACCAGAACATGTTGGGCGTACGAGGGGTCGTATTGTCTTCTAGCTGTCAATTATCCGCCATTGAAAGAGAAAAAAGCATTCGTTGGGGACTCTTACTATGAGGGCTTGGGTTGCAATTGTTTTCCTTTCTCGGTGTCAGATAGTTCTTCTGTGGTTCTGGAGGTACACTGTCTGTATTCCATCGAGAAAGTCTGTATGCGTTGCCCAGTTGGCTCATCGAACGTGACTTGTGTGGGTGTGCCTCATTTCCTCTGGTCGCCGAAGGCACGTGGTTGGATGGCTCATCGTCGAGTGCGTGGCTGGAAGCACCAGCATCCAGGCTGTCGTAAGAGAGTCCTGTATAACATCTGTAGAGCCTTGGCTCAGACCAACTGTTCACCGTCAAACTGAAGTCCCCTGTTTGTCGTACTGGTGTTTCTGCCCGTATTTGATGGCGCACACAAGGTTCTGGTATCGATGACCAGCACACCTTCTCGGTATTCAAGCATCTCCTTCTGGAATCCCTGTCAAACACCACGTTGTATGATGGTGAGCTCAGGTGCAGCGTAGGAGACATCATATTGTAGACTCTGCAAGTAGACTGTCATACAACAAACGGGTAAAACAAAACTGGGGAACAATTGTGACATAAAATGGGACTGCGACAAGATGATGTGTTCCAAAAAAAAAACGAAAAAAGTGTAGATGAGGGGATGGAAGTGCTCTGCCAATGTTTGTTTTGATCCAAGAGGCTGGGTGGTGTCTTGAGAAGAGTCCTTTACAGTGTTGAATAGGAAATGGTGACTGGCTCCCATGTACCTTCCTCAAAAAGAGCTGCCCTGTCTTCCTTCCTAATTCGCAACTGCGAGGGTGACCAAAACACAGAAAGGCGCGGTTCTTTTGAACAAGGAAGGTACGATGCCATGTACATACATTGGAGAATTATGTCAGCTTGAAAAAAAAAAAAAAACCCCTTTATCCGGAGAGCCTTGACACACCTCCGCTTGTAGATGTCCCAGTTGCAATGTCCCAGTGCTAATTTGGTGGAAATCGAAGGCTTGGCCAACCAATCTGAAAAGGCCGGGCTGTCCTTTGCTACAGCGGGTTCAATATATCCAACATTCAACTTCTTTCAAGCATCTGACAGTACAAGGCTCTGTATATGCTGAAACATGACCCGCGCCTGGCCGCGTAGACAAGATGGAGTTGTGGTCTGTCTCGGGGACGACTCTGTAGGAAAAGGAAATGCGATCGTCATCGGAAGCAGAAGCGGTCTTCTTCCAGCAACCGGTGAACCAGTCCGGGCCAGACGTGCCTGGGGCGCCGGTCGTGGAGTCTGTCTAAGATGAAATAAAAAGCGAGATATGGAGATTTAGATTTACTCTCTCCAGCGTTCTTCCTAGTCGGATAGTAATTCTCCAGTCCCAGTGAATACAGTAAATACGCGGGGCCACTATAACAAGAAAAAGACGGCCCCTGTCTACGACTCGTATATCCTCAGCCTGTGGTAAAGCGCCGTGCCGCGTTATCCATATCTCTTCACTAAATCTCGAATATCGCCAAGCATCCTGCCAGAGGTATTAGTTGGTGGCATAATACAAGAGACAAGTGAGCCGGACAAACATACTGTTCCCTCAGACCGAGGTTGTCAAAGAAGAGTGCGGAAACGTGAGTGTTGAATCGCCTATTACGCTGTGTCAACTAGCTGTTGTCTCAGGACCTGTGGAGACGGACTCTAAAGTATTGACTCGAGCTTACAGTTTGTAAAGGTCCAGACGCCCGTCGTAGTCCTCTTTTGGCTCAGACACCTCAACGTGCTTGTGGTACTCCTGCAGGTATTCCGGCCCGAACCGGTTGCAGCTTGGTCGCCATTGTCCAAACTCGTCTGGGCCATTGCAAGAATAGGTTAGGTGTCTGTTTAATAATCGTCGTTCATGTCAAGAACTTCCTACATTCATTGTGGGCATAGAAACAACAGGCATCAAACACCACGCTGTTTCCGGTTCTGTTGGCAATGCCAGAGTTGGCGAACCAGAGGTCTCCATGCACCAGCGAGGGCTTCACGGACCGGCCGTCAGTTTCCAGCGGCCGGAGCAGACGGGGGATGACCTTGTCAAATACGACCGGTAGCAGGCGGTCCAGTTCCGGGTCGGGTCCCTTTGCGGCAATTTCCAAATCGAGCGCCATGCGTAGGCTCTTGGAAAAGAAGACTTCCCAGGAGTCCTCCCACTCAACCATCTGCGGCAGGTTGCCCGCATATGTCTGCACTGGGAAGCCAAACTTGCCGTTGGGGGATGTACTCGCCTTGTGCACAAAGGCCAGACGGGGGCTGATGCTCGCTGGCGCGGGCATTTTGTTGCTCATGTCTAGAAATTCGCAGAGAAAAAAATACGTGTCCGGACGGGTCTGGTAGGTACCCCAGGCCAGCGGTTGGGGGGCAAAGTCGGGCGCCAGTGTGTATATGGCTCTCATGGACTCGAATTCGCCGCGCACCATGCTTGCACCGGCCTCGTTGCCTACAACCTTGATAAAGAACGACTGCGGCGTGCCATCTGCCAGCGCAACATCAATCCTCCCTGTCTTCCAAAAGCCGGCTCCGTGGCTTTTAGCAGACACAAAACGACATCCACCGGGCAGTTCTAATGCGATGCATCGTCTCAGTATGACAAAATGGTCCAGAGTGGAAAGTACAGTATCATGGAAAACTGACCAGCGAGAACGGCGGGATCCAGGCAAGTGTCCTCCCCGCAAAATTCCTCCTTTCTAGTGCTGCCGCTATTCATGGCTACGGATGGACACCGAACAAAAGCAGAGCTGGAGGGGGCATTTGAAAGAGGGACGAGAGTTGAGAAGCGGTTCCAAACTGACATGCAGGGCAACCGAAGACGAATGAAACATGCATGAGAGTCGGGCGCTAGTTATACCAGCCTAGCCAGTGTCCTAGCGAATTTGCCAAAGGCATAAGCCTGAACCATAGCAACTACTGCAACTATTGGTCACCATCCATGCCTTTGTCCTCCTTTTCATGCCCCCGAAATGTCACTTCGAAAATACGCCCCCTCAGTGCTTCGTCCTCCAGCAGGACAACATTGACCCCTGCATCTCGCAAGCGCTGGATGCCCTTGTTGTCTTCGATAAAGGTATTCGGCTCCGGGATGCCCACATACACTGCTTTTATGGACCCGTCCAGCCCCAAGATTCGCTCCACACACGCCCGGTTGCCGCTGAGCCGCTCATTGCATGGCTCCATCGTCGTGTAGAGAACCGTGTTGGGTGGCAGAACTTGGCCAATGTCGGCATCTGCCATCCCATGCTTGTCGCCCACCTTGATGAAGCAGCAGTGCTCAGCATGCGTAGACCCGGGGTCGCCGGGACGGTCGCGAGGCAGCTCCTCGGAGTAGCCAGTAGCCAAGATCTCGTTCTTGTCTGCGTCGACCAGCACAGCGCCGACACAGAACTTCGTCGGAGCTGGAGGAGAAAGATAGGCCTGCTTGACGGCATAGTCCATGAACGCGATGTGGTCGTTGCGGGCAATGGCTGGGTGCTGGGCGCTGATGGCAGCCATGGTGGGAGCGGCTAATGTCGAGATGCATTTGCCCGTCTTCAAAACAGAGACGGTGATGCCATTTGTGCCCCAAAGAGAAGGTGGGGTTTCAATATGCAAGGTGATGCGGTTGTGGGCTTTGATTTGGCAGTTGTAATGCAGTGCCCGAGTGGCAGGCAGCCTCAGGTCGGGCAGCCGTTAGGCCACTTTCCGAGGTTTCTTGATGGCGGTATCAGCTCGATTTTGGCGTCGTTTGCAGCAGCGGAACAATGACAGTGAGCACGGTGAGCCTTTCTTTCCCGTCATCTTTCACATCTAGACTGGGCAGCTGCTCATGATACTCATACATACGCCTTCACAGTCAATGAAAGGCTTGATCAGCAGAAACAGCACCGGCGTCAGCCGTAAAGCCTCTGGGGCCCCGGACGAAAATGCCGGAATCAGCATCCGCCCAAGTCGAGTCGCCACGGCGCCCGGCAGCGAATTTGACGACCTGCGAGGTGCTCTGGGCTTGACCGTCTTGCACAGTCCAACGGCCGCACTCTTTGACATCGTCTTTGTCCACGGCCTGGGTGGCGGCTCACGAAAAACTTGGAGCAAGACCGGCTACGTCAACCACTACTGGCCTGCCGCATGGCTCCCAGAAGACCCGAGCTTTTCGAGCGTGCGCATCCATAGCTACGGATACAGCTCGAACTGGGCAGGAGACGCGGAAAACTGCCTGAATGTGCATCACATCGGGAAAGCCTTTCTGGCTGACCTGGTCACGTCGCCGCTCATCGGCCCCTCCGGTACTTCGTTGATTCTTGTTGGGCACAGCATGGGCGGGCTGGTGATCAAAAAGGCATACATGCTGGCCCGCCAGGATTCGAGCCTCCATGGTCTAGCAGATCGCATCAGGGCCGTCTACTTTGTTGCCACTCCACATCGCGGTTCGGACTCTGCCAAGCTCCTGAGGAATATGCTGCTAGCCGCCAGTGTTTCTCGCGGCTATGTTGCTGACCTGATGCGCAACTCTGGCACGCTGCAGTCCATCAACGACGAGTTTCGACATTACTCGGGCGCCATGGAACTCTGGTCATTCTACGAGACGCAAAAACTGAGCATGGGAATTCTGAGCACGCTGATTGTTGACCCTGAGTCGGCTGTTCTGGGGTATCGTGAAGAGAAACAGATCCCCATGGATGCCGACCACCGGTCCATCTGCAAGTTTGACAGCCCCCGTGATCCCAACTATGTCAAAATTCGCAACGCCCTTGTCTCCACGATCAACAATATTCTGAGCCAAAGTAATACAAGGAACTCTTCCATTCCTTGCCACCCTTTCCATTCATTGCTGCCTTCTGCCTTCTTCTTCTTCTTCTTCGAAAGTACTGACATTGAAATAATAGGCCGGCCCATTACGGAGTCCGCCGGGGATGTATCTGTGCCCAGCCTTGAGGAGTACTTAGAAATCACGAGCAATCCCGCAGACGACTTGGCCATTGCCCAGGATTCGCGGATGGATGGCACGTGCGAATGGCTGCGGACGACAGAATCCTACAGCCTTTGGAAGGACGACGCCCCGGATGCACCGCCCATTCTTTGGCTGACGGGACAGCCCGGTGCTGGGAAGTCAGTCCTCGCAGGTTTCGCTGTCGATGATCTGCTGGATTCCATGGCCTTCTGCAGCTACTATTCGTTCAAACACGGCGACAAAGAGAAATCCACACTGAGCACATGTCTCCGGTCTCTTGCCGCACAAATGGCATCGGCCGACGAGAACGTCCACACGAAGCTGGTGGAGCTGCAGAGGAGCGGCGTGCGCATTGATCGCGACAATGAGCGTGGCATCTGGCGATCCCTGTTTCTGTCAGGCATCTTTCGATGCGAAATGCAGACACATTACTGGGTCATCGACGGGTTGGATGAATGCCGCAACGCCGTTCCATTGATCGATACGATGCTGGCCAAGATGGACATGCGCATACCGCTGCGCATTTTTGTCACCAGTCGTGAGACGGCTCCTCTGCAAAGGAGCTTCTCTGCGCTGGACACAAAACGGTGCCACCAGGAGCCCCTGTCGGCCGAGGAGACCTTGAAAGACATCAGGCGTGTGGTGTTCGCGCAGACAAACCTTCGGGTAGCCGCAAATGAGGATGAAATGGCGCGTTTGACATCGAGAATCATCGACAAAGCCAGGGGATCTTTTTTGTGGCTGCATCTCGTGCTTGACGAGCTGTCTAGCTGCTACAGCGAAGACGACGTCAACCGCATTCTGGACGGCATGCCCCGAGGCATGGAGCCGCTGTACACCCGTGTCGTGGAAGGCATGGCGCGGATGGCACACGGCAAGACTCTGGCCGCAGCCATCTTGTCTTGGACAGCCTGCGTCGTGCGGCCGTTGGCCGTGCAGGAGCTTCAAGTGGCCTTGGAATTGGATTGGGCACTCAAGATTCCCAGGCTGGCGGACGCCATTGCGGCTCTCTGTGGCCAACTGGTGGTGGTCGACAAGTTCGGCAAGGTGCAGATGATTCACGAAACAGCCCGCGAGTTTCTCCTCGGCCAGGACCCCCAGTCTGCATTTTTCATCGATGCGGTCACTGCGCACGCGCGGATTGCCAAGACGTGTCTCCAATATCTCACGAGCGACGAGATGAGCCCGCCTCGGACAGGAAGGCGAGGCTCCGCCCGGCTGCGACGGAACACGACAAATACAGGCTTTGGTGTCTACGCGTGCCAGGAATTCGCCACGCACCTCGCCTTGGCGGGCCCGGCAACCGAGGACAATCTGGTGCTTGTCAACCAGTTTTTCAAGCGCAATGTCTTGACGTGGATCGAATACTGCGCGAGATCCAAGAATCTGGGAGTCCTGATCCGTGCGGCCCAACAGCTGAAGACGTGTACGATGGACACGCATCTCGCGGAATGCTCGCCATTCCAAAGAGACAGTTCCACGATTCGAAGATGGTCGACAGATCTCCGGCGGGTCGCAGCCAAGTTCTCCGATGCTCTCCTGACGTCCCCGGCCGCCATATATGCCCTGGTCATCCCGTTCTGCCCCAGCGAGTCCGCTGTGCACAGCATTGCGACACAGTGGCGGACGCTTTCCGTGGTGGGGCTTGGGCATACTCGATGGGACGACCGACTAGCATGTTTCGACTCTCGACCAAACCGCATCACTGCCATGGCCTATGGGGCTCGGCATTTTGCCATGGGGATGGCCGATGGCCAAGTGAAGCTGTACCATTCAGGTGCATACGAAGCATACCGAACGCTTCGGCACCCGGAGTACGCGAGATATATTGCTTTCGAGGATGATTTGGACTTGGTGGGAGTGGCCGGAGTACGCACATACTCGATCTGGAACTACCGCACTGGGCATCTCCAAAAGTCATGGACAACAAAACGCCGGTGCGCTGGGCTGGCGTTTGGCGAGAGTCTGCTGATAGTGGCCACAGAGGGCCGAGAAATCTCGTACTGGGATCCAGACGAGGACGGCGCGGACGAGGCCCAGCCACAGCAGCCTGTCCGCGCATACCAATATGCAAGTCACAAAGGAGCACTGGCACTGCGGGGAGCGAGCTGTACGCCGATGGCTCTTTCGTTTGGCATGGCGGACAAAATGCTGGCGGTGGCATACAGCCGCAACCCCGTTATGCTCTGGGACCTGGAAGAACAGACATTTTGCGGCAGCTGCGGTCTGAAATGGCCGGATGGGAGCACGTCTACGCATCCCGTGGCCGCCTTGGTTCTCAATCCCAGCCCCAGCATCCCTTTCCTGGCGGTGGCGTATCTGGACGGACAGCTGGCGCTTTTGGACCCGCTCAGAGACGTCGAGGTGGCCAGACTGCTTGCCAACTGCCACACCTTGGCGGCCAGCCACGATGGCCGACTTCTTGCTGGCGGTGCGAGCGGTGGCGTGATTGACATCTTCGAGTTTGCTACCCTCCAGCTGATCTACAAAGTCCAATCGTCGCACCTCTCTGTCAGGCAGCTGGTATTCAGTGCAGATGGCTGCCGCCTGGCTGACCTCCGCGGCACGGAGTGCAACATATGGAATCTCGCCGCTCTCCTGGACGACTCGGACGACGATGGATGCAGCGCAGACACGACGGCCACGCCGACGGACGACGAGCCCTTGCTCGCCGACAAATCCAGGATCACGGCCATGCTGGTGATGCCCGACAACGGGGGGGTCGTCTGTGGCATGCAGAATGGCTCCGTGTACATGTACGACGTGGCGACCGGCAGCCAGCTGCAGCAGTTGTGCGCCCACAAAACAACGGTCCAGGTGCTGTGTTGGCTGCCGCATACAAAGGCCATTGCCAGTGTCTGTGCGGCCAATCGCATTTTCTCTCGGCGTCTTGAAAAGGCTCGTCCAACCACGCCCCATACACCGCGTGCGGGCTGGGTGGTGGCGGCCGAGGAGAGCGTGGTCGAGTCTTCGCTTGGCAATACGCACGGCAATGCGGTCGACGACTCCATCGTCCGCATGGTGTCGGCCGAGGAAAGAGACAGGGCCATCATCTCGACGCAGCAAGCAGACTTTTTGTGGGCCGGTGCCGAGGGACAACAACAACAGACCATCACGTATCCCGATGCCCGAGGCCCAACAGACACCCACAACAGCCGCGTATGGGTCCAGGCACCAACCGTTGCCGGGGCCGCGGTGTGTCTGCGAAGCCACACGGCATCACTGTACTCTTGGCACGACCTGTCGCTTCTGGCGACTGTGAAGCTTGGCGTGGATCTGGCAGGCTTGCAGATGAAACAAGCATTCTTGGATGCCGGACGCTACATCATCCTGGATCTAGAGGAGCCGTGCGGTTCATCCGTAACAAAGGGCGTCTGCATGGTGGATGTCCTCCCTCTACTCGCGCTACATCGAAGCGATGTGGATGGATCCCCAGCGACCGGTGCCAACGTGGACGAAGGCCCGTCGACGGCGCTTCCCATCACTGCTAGAGAGAGATCGATGCCGGGGAATGTGGCTGCACGGCTCGGCTCCGCTATTGCGGACCGCATTCGCCATGTGATTGGCATCGGCCCGCACGGCAGGCTGGTGTTCCTGGACGCACAGTTTTGGGTGTGTTCTGTCGGCTTGCCACTGCAGAAGCACGCTTCCATGCCCATGCCCATGGGCAGGGACATCATCACAACATACACGAGGCATTTCTTTGTGCCGTATGACTGGTTGGCTGGGGCGAGCGACATTCTGTGTGGCATGAGCCAGAAGGATATTGTATTTGTAAAAAACACCGAAGTGGCGGTGATCAAAGGAGGATTGGAGTTTGAAGAAGAGGTTGTTCTGTAAAGCACGATACCCGGTTCTCAAAAAACACGGGGCACCGACTCCATTAGCCACTACAGTTGCCCTTTATGGCCCCCAATGTCTACACGTTTTCAGCTCATACTAAGAAGGAACCAAGGAACGAAACAGGACGAATCATGCGCACCAGGTGATAGCACTAGTTACATGTGAGTAGCCGAATTTAGATCCGGCGAGGCTGTGTTGGAGCTGTAGGGGGGCCACATCAAAAGTATCACTGCATGCAGGTGCCCAGCCCCGGCGCCAGAAGATTGGGGGTGAGTGTCTAGCCCCTCAAGCAAATGTGACAGAGAAAGAAGATGGAGGGGTCGCAAGGCTAGACCCTGTTCCTTTGGGGGTGTCGAGGAAAGGCTGGGGAGGAACCACAGTGATAAGAGCTGGTCCCTTTCTGCGCACTTGGGGTTTTGCATGGTCGGATCACTATATAGTATAAGACTGGCCTGCTTGCCTCTGCACCACTCATCTTTCTAACTAGTGACAACACCTCCAGCTGCTGCTCTCCTTCTAGCCAAGGTTCCCCTCTGCTTTCTCCTCGAGTCCTTTTGCAATTCGCATTCATTTCATCACCGCCTCCTTGTTTTGTGTGCCATGTCGGGTACATCCTCTCTACCCTGGGACCATGGACGCCCAAGTGATCCCGAAGTGGCCAGCAAGTCCCCCCCGTACATGGATAAAGTGGTCTTGCAAGTCATCGACGCGCACTATGACGGAGCTATGCCGCAGGTCCGCAAGATGTTTCTCAGCGACGACAACATCGCCGAGGGACTGGACAGTCTTCCGCCGCATGCCCATGGGACGGCGCGGATCTGGAACATCACCATCCATTCCGACTTTGTCATCACCGGCCTGCGCCACACCAGAGGCCCGGAGACGACGCGGCCTGCGCGGGATAGCCTGATGGACTATCTGCAAAAGACGTATATGCAGCCCTTTGACGAGCGGCGCATTTTCCGGTGGCTCAACGACCCGCTCCTCGTCAACGACATTGGCAGCATATCCTCGCAGTGGTCGCAGAGCCTGGGCGGCGGCTCGACCAAGTTTTACCGCCTGGTCAACCGCACGAGCCTGCAGCAGAACCCGTTGGACTTTGACCTCCATCCGCGAGACTCCTACTTTACGTGCGTGCAAGACGCCAACGACCGGTTGATTGGTACGTGTTGTGTGTGCGTCACACCCCCGCAATCGTCTTTTCTTCATTCGCTTGTTTTGCTTACCAGAGGCCTCCCTCCGCCCAGTCATCATCGTGAACGATGTCTGGTCCGAGCAGACCTATCTCCTCGGCGAGTCCAGCCATGCCGGCATCGAGTTCCACAACCCGCGCAGCATCTCGGCCATGCTCGCGGGGACGGGCTGGACCGCCCTCTCGGACGGGACGCGCGACACGTTTGCCAAGCACCTGATCCTGGACTTCTTCCTGGCGTCCGTGTACCTGCAGCGCGTGGACTACTACGAGCGCCTGATCTACCCGGACCTGCCCGAGAAGGAGGCCCTGCGGTTCTCGCTCACCAAGAACCCGCATCTGCAGGTGCCCCTGGGCCTCTTCGAGCCCCGTCTGTCCGCCAAGAGCGCGGAGGCCTTCCAGGAAATCGTCGACGCCGAGGGCATCCTCCGCAGCGTCAACAACCTGGTGGATTCGATTGAATTTGTCCTGGCCGCTCTCGCGCCGAACGACCACGACGACCGCGACACCACGGCGGCGGCCGCCGAGCGGTTGTCGGGCGACGGCCGCCGCCGCCGCCGCCGCCGCGAGTACGAGCGGCGCCGGCACGAGCTCCAGGGCCTGTGCGCCGAGCGCCGCAACAACGCACAGCGGGCGCTGGAGGCGCTCAACCGGCAGCTGGACTACCTCTCCAAGAAGCACGCCATCCGCGAGGCCAACGCCATCCGCATCCTGACCATCCTGGCCTCCCTGTATCTGCCGCTGTCGCTCTCCGCCGGCCTGCTGGGCATGCAGACCCCGTTCAAGCAGGTTGCCCACACCCAGACGGCCCAGCAGCAGAGCCTGGTCGGCACCAACCTGCTCTTTGACTTTTTCGGCGTCTTTCTCTGGCTCGCCACGTCCACCATCCTCATCTTCCACACCATCCGCCTCAGCCTCTGGCTCCAGTCCAACGGCCTGGGCAAGCTGTCCAAGATCTTCCGGGGCCCCTTCTCCATCTTCACGTACGGCAAGCACTGGCGCTTCGGCGGCCGCGGCGGCAAGACGTTTGGGTTTTTCCGCGGCGCCACCACGTGGTGGGTGGGCGTGGGGTTCTGCGTCACGCTCTTGGTCATCTTCTTCGTCGGCATGCTGCGAAACGCCCAAAACGCGTGGGACACGGCCAAATGGATGTTCACGACGTATCTGGTCGGCAGCGGCATGCTCTTTGGGCTGTGTGTTGCTATCTACTTCTGTCTGAGTCGAGGCCGCATCAAAAGCTAGCGAAGCTCTTTGCTGTGGTGTCTGGTCGTGGACGAGCCTGTTGTCCATCGACTCGTATACGCGTGGTAGTCATGGTCACACTACACCTGCAGATCGGGCGGTAAAAAGTGAGCTTCTTGTTAGAAATGTTACGCTTTATTCGGTCCCGCATCCTGTTTGGCTGGTCCCTGAAGGGATTCCCGACACCAAACATCATAGTTGCATCATTCCGTAGATCCACGGGGCTGTGTTTCTCTGGGATGCGAATCGTATGGTAAAAAAATAGGAAGAATATTGTGCTTTCTACGAGCCACCACGGAACAACTTGCCCTTGTACCGGCTTCCTTGCGTATATCCTGTACAATACAGCCGGAAAAAACTGCTCAGAAACCAAACCTGCTCAAGGCCGCCTCCACTGTCTCCTGCTGGTCCTTGCGCATCATGGCGATCTGCGCAGGGGGGCGTCTTCGTGCGCACCCGCGGCAGGAAAAACAGGCCCGGGCTAATGTTCTGGATGAGCCAGTACAGGTCCGCCAGCTCGTCCATGTTAGGCATAAAGTCCACCAGCCGCTAGACGCCAGCCTCCTTGAAGGCGTCGTTAGCGATCTAGCCCGTTGTCAGCGGCGGACGCGACATGGGCGAAGCTAAAGTCGAGGAGGGCGGTGATGCGGTACGTCGTGGGGTCGACGAGGAGGTTATGGATGTCTAGACGTTAGAGCGAAGAAGGGGGGTGAAAGGGGGGTGAAAGGGGGGAGAAAAGAAAAGAAAGGAGGAAAGAGAGAAAGAGAAAACAAATACCAAGATCACCGTGCACAAGGGCCGGACGCGGATTCTTCTCGCAGAGACGCTCAAGCAGCGGCTGGAAGCCCTTGCCGACAAAGGCATCGATGCGGGCGCTCAGATTTCCGTCATCTCGTCATCCCTTGACAACGTCACACTTGTACATGAACTTGAGCTGCGTCTGTAGGTATCTAGGGGGGGGGGGGGGGGGGGGCAGAGAGAAAGGGCAAGGCAAAATCAAAGAGAAGAGATAAAAAGAAAAGAAAAAGGCCGACCTACTCATCATACAGCTCATGGTACGTCGAACAGGCCTTGGTGGCTCCGTGGATCGGCGTCGGTCCGGCAATGATCTGCCCGTCCGCGTCAAAATCCAGTCCCCGGTAGCCGGCCAGCGACGCCAGCAGCTCCATCGTCTAGATGTGCCGCAGAATCGCGGCCACCCCATCGGCGAGGCCACACTTTGTGGCGACGTCCAGCTTCTGGAAGGTTGGACGGTCCAGCGTGACGCCGGGCTTGTGTTCCTCGAGAAGCCAGCCGCGCTGCTCGTCGGGTCCTGCCGGCGATCAGCCGTACACCGCGGGGACGATGTTGCCCTCTGGCGATTCCAGGGCCTGTCTCACCAGAGCCATGGCGGCGACCTCGTTCTGCACCACGACGGCGTCGTTGAGGCAAGCGTCGGGATTCGTGAAGCGGAGGACGGCCTGGGACGCGTCTGCAGGCAGCGGCTGCGTGCCCGGACGGGAGGCACAGGTGCTGTCAGCCACGGTAGGTGTCTCGTCTGTGGGGATGAGGGACAGCAAGCAGACGGTCGGATTCTTGGATCCGGGTGCCAGTTTGATGTTTTTCACCTGTGTCGGAGTGTTAGCGACCCGTGGATAGTTTGAAAAGAACAGACGAAAGAACTCTTCACCTGTCTCCCAAAGTGTGTCTTGAGCATGTCCTCGACAAGGGCGGTAGTTTCTTTCGAAATGCGAGTGGCCGTCATGATGGTTTTGAATCCTGAAGGTTGAAGTTTGGAACTGGGAAAGGATGAGGAACTAGAGCGGAAGAAAAGACGGGGAAGAGAAGAGGGAAGGGAAAAAGAGAGAAGAGAGAAGAGAGAAGAGAGGAAAAAGGCAAAAGTAAAACCAAGAGAGGGGGAAACAAGACCAGCAGAAAGCATGGCTGCCTGTCATAATAAAGAAAGTACCCGAGCATTGTGCATAGCTATTCCGATCTCAATTAGGAAGGTCCAATCACCCGCAGTATTACTCCTCCCAGAACCAACAGACACAATGCGTGTGAGTGACCCTCCAGGAAAGGGGCCATGCTTGTCTCCCAGTATAAGAAACTCCGACATTAAAAACGAATGGCCTTCTGATTTCCCAGTACTCAGACGGACCTCCTATGCCCCCCCCATCGACGGCTCCTGGTCCGTAGCTGTTCTATCATCAGAAAAATGACAGCCAACTATAATCCCGTTTCCGAGTCTCTACAAGACGATGAGGACAGCGACGACTCCGTTTCGACCACACCGCGCACAAGACGCCCAACCACCCTGGTTATCGCTCTGGTTGCCATGCTCGCTTTGCAGTCTGTCACTCTCCTCTCCATTGTTCTCAATAAGGGTGCGATTCTGGGGAACCCCGAGCTGTCTCATGCTGGACGTCGAAATACTCGCCTACGACAGGTTTCTATACACTGTAAGGAAACGTTTCTGTAACCCTGTACAAGATGATTCTAATATATGACATGATAGAGTGTCTAAAGTTGACTGAAAAGCTTCACTTACCAGGCAATGGAGATGATGAAAGACGCCAACTTGATAGATCATGTAGTCTTTGTCCAAGGGGGACTGTGCCGAAAATGATGATGCGTTCAGTATGTTTGTACGGGGGATGAACAAGGCCCTCCCCTTCTGGAGTTTTGGTGATGCCTTGTGAGTTTGGCCTCTCTCTCTCTCTCTCTCTCTCTCCATGTGTGTGTATGCGTGTTTATGTGTAAAGAAAAGGGTTGAAACATACCAGGATACATGTCATCCCAGAGGCTCACATTCTGGTTTCGCGGTCCAAAGACCCAGAGATCAAAGTCCGAAGTGCTGTTGAACTCGTGTATCGCAAAATCTAGCACTTGTCAGCAGGGCATGATGGATGGCGGAAGGCCGGCCATGGTTACAAGAGCGCTCAAGTTCATTGTTCCAGGACAGGTCGTGTGGAAAGGATCTGTTCCATTGGAGCCACACAAGGAACAGCAAAATATGGGCAGATTCAAACGTCAGGAGCTTTACAGCACGTTGAAGCCAAACGTGTCTCTGAGACGGGTGGCCTTTGATGGATGGTGTGTCGTCGATCTCCTCTGCAAGAGGGAGGGCATTGTACTCTGGCTGCATTGTAGACATGGGGTTGCCGAATGGTTGGATGGCGGGACCTGATGGAAAACAGACAGGGAAATTATTTTATCTTCTTCCTGATACTCGTATATTGTCTTTCGAACATGGAGATCCATGCACTTACTACGACCGGAAAGCGAAGAAGTGAATCCACGACAGTGGCTACTCCGCAGTCTGTTATGCAGTGTCGGGCATATTTTCATGCCAAAGACGTACTTTGTAGAACGATTGATTTGGTAATATGGATGGGCAGTTGTGGTGTTGGTCATCCAATGGACAGGGCCTGCCATGCTGGCTTGATTGGCATATAGTATGCAGATGTGACTCGTTTTGTTGCTGCACAGTATAACAGAAGAAGATTTTGCCCAGACGGGGTGGAGCCAAATCTCACAAGGCTGTCGGCCATCCAGAATACGGCCCGAAAGCTTGGCACATAATTTCGGTCGGCTTTTGCCAAGACTTGGGGAGAAAGAATCGCTGGCGGGAAATCTCATAGCGCTGTTGATCACTGCGTCCGAGAATGGAAGGTCACGGATACACCCATGCAGGATCCCACGATACGACCCGAAAGCTTTGTCCATAAATTCGGCCCGTGTTTGCTAAGACTGCCGAGGAAGAAAGTCAAAAGGAGGCAACTACATGGGCAGACGAGATTGTTGTCGGGCTCAACAACCAAAACCACAGGCTGGAACCCATCAACAAGAATGGCGTCTGCCGAGGAGCTCGACTTCGGAACGCCGCTGATGACTGGGTACTTGGATTCTGGCTCCTCCTCCTCCCGGCCAGAAACGACTGCGGCAATGTCTCCGTGCCGCTACCGAGTCCACGTCCTGCTATGGTCCAGTGGCATTTCTTGGTTCGTGGTTGTTCTCCTCCTTGCTGTCCTGGGGGTTTCACGTCTGCCGACGCAGTGTCCCCACAACATTCTCTATAGTAGGTGATGACCGCCCTTCCGTGGCTGATCATCGCCGCCCTGCTCACCATCACCCTCGCCCTGTCGCAAGAGAACCTGCTGCACCGATCTAGCAAAGTCGTCCAATGCTTTGGACCCGATCTCCTGTATAGTACGTGTACAATGTCCCCGAAGAAAGCCCTTTGGGGCCAAAAATGAAACCCCGTCATCAGCAAAAAAAGACAACCTCTAATGTGAACTCTAGGCCCTGCGCAGACAGCTGCTGAGTATAAGGTTCGCAAGTTTCGTCTAGGTCTGGACGGAGACGAGACTGAGTACCGGGGAGAGCCATCTCCCGAGCTGGACCAGAGATGGGATGCTCTTTACAACAGTCAGTTTTGGGCCGCTTGGCGTACAACAGAGATTTCTCATCACACTGTCTAACAATGGACACAGTGGGAATCAGTTTGATCCCGCTGGACATGGCTGCGAAAATGCCCAACAAGACGGTCATCTTTCCCCACGACAAACAGAGGCGACACATTATTGCGCTGGACGTGTTTCACCCGTTGCATTGTCTGGTAAGAGGCCCTTGTAAAAAAATAAAAAAATAAAGGACCTTGACAACGATAGAACATGATTCGAAAGGCGCTCCACCCCGCGTATTACGACCCTCACACGCCTGGCCCAAACGCGGGAGACGAGGACGAGCTTTTGGGGCCGCATCACATTGACCATTGCGTCGATGCGATCCGGCAGTCGCTCATGTGCCACGCCCACACCAGTCCCCTGACCTGGAACTGGGACCCGGTGAAGCAGCGGCACTTTGAAAAAAAGGCACCATCCTCCACGTGTGTCGACGCTTTGACCGGATCCAGCAATGGGCGCTGGACCGTCAAGCGGACAGCTCTTTTGACCCGGCGTTTCGGGAAAGGGATGATCCACTGGACCCTGCTACCAGCCTTTGAATGTTGGAACATGTGCCCCCCCCCCCCATCACTTGGGCTTTCGAGAGAAAGAGTAGAAATAGTTGGACACAGTTGATTCCTTGATTCTATTGCTTTGCTTTGCTTCACAACCGCTCTGGAAAAGCGGATCGTCTTGGGGGGGGACGTTTCCATGCCCCCCGCCTTGTTCATCACAGGTCCGCCTCGGACGACAATGTCATCCCCCCAAACAGCCCCGTCCACTGGCTCGCCGGCCCGCCCAGCTGCCGCAGCGGCGCCTCAATGGCCACCTCGGCCCAGTGGTGGTAGTTCCCCCGGACGCCAATGACCGCCAAGAACTCGTGGGCCGGCCCGCCATCCACCACGGCGTACGTCCGGTTGCCCCGGCCCACCAGGTCCAGCTGGCTCCACGTGCCCAGGGGGAGGGTGTCGTTGAGCCGGAAGTAGTTGCCGCCGGCCAGGAGCGTGATGTTGGGCGTCAGCAGCAGGGCGGAGTCGCGGCCCGTGAGGAGCGTGGCGTTGGTCGGGTCGGCCAGGGCGTCGACGCGCAGGGACAGCGACAGCGTGTAGTTGCGGCCCTTGGCGTCGAGCGGGGTGACGACCGAGCAGCGGCCGTCGAGCGCGAGGGCAGGCGGCGGCGCGACCGCGCCGTGCCGTCCGCCGCTGGGACGGACCAGGGCGCAGTCGGTGTGCGCGTCGTAGTGGTTGGACGAGGCGTCGCGGATGGTGTGGGGGCCACCGGGGACATCGAGGGCATTGAGGCCATGGCCGACGGAATAGTCGACAATCGTCGTCGACCGGCTCGGGATCGCCCGGTCCAGGTTCTGCCCCGGGATCTTTGTCGGCGACAGCACGGCAAACACGTCGTCAAAGGCGGCTTCCGTCAGGTTGCCGCCCCAGAGCTTGTCGGCCAGGGCGGGGATGCCGTCGCGCCAGGCGTAGTAGGCCTCGGAATAGACGGAGGCGTTGGCGCCGTAGTCGTTCCAGAGCGGGATGACGGCGCCGAGGACCCGGGGCTCGGATTCCAGCGGGTTGTTGCTGGCGTTGGACTGGTCGAAAATGTAGGGGCGCCAGAAGGAGAGATCCGGCGCGCCTTCAAAGGTCTTGGTGAGGTTGATGGTGTTCAGATAGCCACCGGGCGCCGACCACTTGTTGACAATGTAGAAGTCGTCGTTGGAGTTGACCACGGAGTAGTTGTTGCGGATGTAGTCGTAGTAGGGGTTGTCCTCGTAGAACTCCCAGTGCTGGACAGACTAGAGGTGGTGTCAGTGGTTTCTTTTTTTCTTCTTTTTCTTTTGCGCTGTTCGTGTCTTCGTATGCGCGTTGACATACCACATTCTGGTATACATTTGTCCAGGACGCGTTGTCTGAAACATTAGCCTACAAGTCGCGTAGTGGGACATTGGTCTCGTCCACTCACTGTCCCAACGTCAGTCAAAGAAGAAAGAGAAAGAGAAGACAGACCAAAACCGGGGGGGGGGGGGGGCAAAGGAAAAACTCACCAGATAGGGGGAAACGTTCCCCAGATCCGCATCGCCTTGCCGCTTTCGGCCGCAATGAATCCGTCCATGGCATTGACAAACTCGTTGTACTCGCTCTCTTCGCCCTTGTACTCGTCGGCCCCGATCGAGACCGTCTTGCTCTGGAACCACGGCAAGAATGTCTGCCAGATCATCTGCATCGTCGGCAGCGCCTCCGGGTGCGACAGATTCAGCTGGCTCACGTCCGAGTCCAGCACCAGCTCCGGCTTCCACTGCGTGATCACCAGCGCGTGTCCGGGCGCCTCGATCTCCGGGATCACCGTCACGCCCCGTGCTGCGCAGGCCGTCTGCATCGCCTCCCACTCGGCCCGGTCGTACGACTCGTTGCGGTACTTGTCGAGGCCCTCGAGCGCGGGGTACTCCGCGGCGTCCGTCCACAGGCGGAACCGCGCGTACAGCGACATGTGCTGCTCCCAGGTGTAGTTGACGTTGTTGTAGATGTTGTCGCTGAGGTGCAGGTGCAGCACATTCTGCTTGAAAAAGGAGATGTAGCTGCAGAGCTCCACCAGGAAATCAGCCGGGTAGTAGTGCCGGGCCACGTCGAGCATCATGCCGCGGAGGCCCCAGCCGGGGGTGTCGACGGTGGTGCCGTAGGGGAGGGAGGCCACGCCGGTCGCCTGCTCCGACAGCATGGCCTGCTGCAGCAGCGTCCGGGTCCCCCACCAGACGCCCAGAGGCGACGCTCCCGAAATGGTGATGCCGTCCTGGGAGGTGACCAGCGTGTAGCCCTCCGCGGACGGCTTCCCCGTGGCGTCGATATAGCCGGCGGCGCCGTGGGGGTCCAGGGTCAGGAAGATGCTGCTGTTCTTGACACCGCCGTCGCCCAGGACCGGCTTGCCGTCCGCTGCGAGGCCCAGCGTGTCCGTCAGATCAGCAACAAACACGGAGGCGAACTCGAACAGCGTCGGCGGGATCAGCGTCTCGCCGGCCGTGTCGACGGTCTCGGCATAGCGGGTGTCGACGACGACGCGCGTGCGGCGGCTCAGACGGAAGAGGCCGCCGGCCCCCCCCTCTTCCCCGGCAAAGGGAATCGTGGGGATGCCCGGGAGAAAGGCATCCGCAGCCGCGGCTAGGCCTGTGGAGTGTGAGCCATTGGCGTGTGTCTGTGTATATGTGCTGGGTACGTACCGGCAAGACTGCAGACCAGGATGGATGCGCACTTCATATTCTCGTGTAGCAGCAAGGAGAACCGGTCGAACAGGTGGTGTGCAAGAGAGGATGAGATGGGGGACGAGGAGGAGCGCACTGCAGCTCCTGATGGCTGCAGTAATAGCAATTTACCCAATGGCTATTTCGTTTATCATCTCTTCTTTTTTTTCTAATTTTCTATAATATGGCTTTTATATAGCTCGCCTTGTTGGGTGCCGATCGAACAATGGCCGTTGTCGTTCCACCAATGCTACACCAAAAGTACCGGGGAACAGCACTATTTGCCTGTGTTTTCTCGTTTGGGGTTTTCGTAACGTTACGCGGGCTCGCCTCTGTGCATCTTGGTTCGGTTGTTCGTCTACATAGTATGCTGGTTATCGCGTCTTGGCGCTAACATGGTTCTGCAAATCCCTTCCGCATCCGACCACCACCGTGGGAGTGGAGAAGCCGATGCAGAAGTTGCGTGAGTCTGGGTTGACGGGATGCTAATTCTTGCGCGCCCATGATAAACGAGAAATGATAAACGAGGAAATCCATCCATCGTCTACACCCATCCGCAGGCACATAGCCTATCACGATGCAGAGAAACGTTGCCGCAAGGGCGGTTGCGTGGGATCGTGCTTGTGGGCGAACACCAGATCTTGGATATCCCGCCCCCGCAATAAGGCGATCTTTTGGCTCTGATCCACGCAAGTGGAGGTATCTCTTTTGGGAGATTCACCATGGCCGTGGCATGGTCGGCAGCATGGCAGACGGAGGACGCATCAGCAACTAGTTACCAGCTACTGGGGACGACCGAGGGAGACACTCGACGTAGCCAGAGCCACCGGATGCACCAAAACGAGTTTCCCACCGGCGAAAGTGCCATCTGCATGATCGTCTGGCTCTTCTTCCTCTAGTAGTTCTATGCATCTAGTCGTCCTTGGCTTTCTCCTTCGCCAGCGACCATGACCTCGCTTTCGCCAACGCATACAGCGTGTCCAGCCGCGGGATCGGTATCCCCTTCTCCTTCCCCAGCTTCACCACGTTGCCCAGGATGGCGTCCACCTCCAGCGCCCGCCCGTGCCGGACGTCGTGCAGCATGCTCATCTCGCGGCCCGTGCCCTTGTCCGCCCGCTCCTGCGCAATCGCAAAGCGCTTGGCCGCCTCCTCCACCGTCACGCCCGGCACCCCGGCCGCCTTGGCCAGCGCAATCACCTCCAGCATGACGCCCCAGGCCAGGTCGTGCGCGTGCGGGTCCGACGTGTGCAGGAACTCGCCGTCTGTGGTCAGCGTCAGCGCCGTGATGGGGTTCCACGCGGCGTTGAGCAGCAGCTTGGACCAGCGCGCGACCTGGATGTCGTCGAGGACGGCGGCGCCGCCGCCGCCCCGCACCATGAGGTCGGCGAAGCGCTGGGCGGCCTGCTTGTGCGAGGGCGGCGCGTCGGCCGGGTACGTGCCGAGCTCGAAGAGGTTGAGCATCTCCGGGTAGTCGATGGAGCCAGGGCCCGTCTGCATCGCCGGGCAGTAGATGACGCCGCTGAGGATGGGGTTCTGCGGGAACGCCGCCGCGACCTCGGCCTCGATCAGGATGCCGTTCTGGGCCAGGACCACGGCGGTCTGCGGCCGGCCCGCGAGCACCGGCCGCAGCTGGTCCGGCAGCGACGGCGTGCTGCCGGGGAAGGACTTGGTGCAGACGAGGACAAAGTCGAAAACGGTGTCGCTGCCGCTGCTGCTGCACTCGGCCACGTCGCGCACGACCGCCGTGGGCCGGAACGAGACGTTGCCGAAGCGGACCGAGGTGAGACGGAAGCCGTCGGCCTTGACGGCGGCATAGTTGGACCGGCAAACGGCCGTCACCGTGCATCCGGCCTGGAGCAGCTGGTACAGATACACGCCGCCGATGCTGCCGGCGCCGTACAGCAGGATGTTGGCTGCTGCTGCTGCTGCAGGGCGTGCTGGAGACCCCATGGCGCGTTGTGTCTGTCTGTCCCTTTCTCTCTCTGTGTGTGTGTGTGTGTGTGTGTGTGTGTCACGGATGGTTGGCAGCCATGTTGAGGTCATTGGCTGTCTGATAGCGAAAAAAGCCCGTAAGTGGGGGCCAATCAGATGACGCCAGACTCCTGGCCGTTCCTGGCCGTTCTGGCGCCCAGGCTCCAGGCCATCTACAGTCGACGTTGTATGCACGCGTTCGGAAATTTGTGGCCCTCTTTGCTTCGCCTGCCTTCGTCAATGGGGCTGTTTGTAGGCCCCGAAAAGGAGGCGCTGCACGCACTAGCCGGTTGTGCTTATTTTGGGTAGAAATAGCACAGCCAACTACATAGTAGTTACTTCGGAGCTGGCTGGCTGGCTAGCCCGTGAGGCTGAACGGAAGGTCCGATGGCCCTTTGGCCCACCAATCTCAGATGTATATGACGGCATCTCCAAGACGGTCGAGAGGCCCTTTCTTTTCTTCTGGCTTCTGAGCAAGCATCTCACAACACTAGCAGCGGCCTCTGATACCATCATACCAAATACACGCACACATCCTCACACACGCACACATCCTACACACACGCACACATCAAGCATACAGCTTAGCTGCGCTCTCACCATGGCCGAGGCGACGAACTACCCAAGACAGCGGGTCGCCCTGATCAGCCTGATCTTCCCCATGGCCATCTTGCTGACCATAGTCAACATCACCACGCCAGCCACCCACATCCCCATATTCCACGTCTACACCACCAAGTCGATACCCGAGCAAGACAACCAGTGGACCGACTTTGGTCTGTACGGCTTCTGCTACTGGGACGGGTCCCAAAACTACAACTGGTAAGAAGAAGGGGCCCTTCTCTTTCCTCATCTCCCTTGTTCATTGGTGTGACCTGCTGACAAGCCCTCCCGGTCGGCCAGCACGAGACAGTTCGGCTACAACCCCGCTCCCGTCCTCGCCAACTCCATGTACAGCCCGACCACCCTCTTCAACGACGCCGAGGCCAGCCACCTGACGGCGCTCTCGCGGGGCCTGGTCGTCCACCTCGTTGCCTGCGGTTGTGCCTGGGCGGCGCTGGTGTCTGCCGTGCTGGTGTCCAAGATCGGCAACATCCCTCAGCTCGCGGCGACGCTGCTCACCTTTGTCTTCACCCTCGTTGGCTTTGCCCTGGACTCGGCCCTTTTTATCCCGCTACAAAAGGCCATCTTGCCACACAGCTATGGCGCTCCCCTCCACGGATACTGGATCGTCCTGGTTGCGCTCATCTGGTCCGCAGTCACGCTCGCGCACAGCATCTTGGCGTTTGTTCTTGAGCGCAGATACAAGCGTGACATGGTGTCGTACCGCGAAATCAGCAAGGGCATGGCTGCGGATATCCACATGGAGCCTACACGGGCAGCCTACTATGACAATCCAGCAGCGGCAACAGCATGAACAGACGTGAAAGTGGAGACGAAAGAAAAGGGGCACACGAGCGTTTGATCGGGTTTCGTCGAGGGCTTGAGGACTGAAGGACTGTAGGACTGGGTGTAGCAATCTGGAGCATAGGGAAGCATAAGGCATTTGAATAGGATCCTATCCGTGTACGGTGGAAGCGTATTTTTGGGAGTGGTGCGTTTCTTTTGTGTGTTTTTTTTTAAAAAAATTTATTTGAGCCATCAAGCAATAGTCATCAAGCGAGTTTGTGGACGTGTGAGTCATTGGGGCCACGGTCTTCGGGTCACGGTCAGATGCGAGCCTCTGGTATGCATAGCCCGTGGACCCCATGCTGTCTCTTTGTATTTGCTGTTGAACAGATGCCCGCGCCGTGTCAAGCTCCTTGAATAGAAATGGCAAACTCTTCAACACCCTCGGTTTCCAGCCCCCCCCCCCCCCCCAGCTCAGTAGACAACCTCCCTGACCTTTCTCAGCCAGGGCACTTTGGCCGGCGTGGGTCGAGCTTCTTGCGACGACGATTCCGATACCTCCGTGGCCTGGGGCACCACGGCATATTTCCGCCCCGTGACCAGATCGGCCTCCTTCAGCGGGATCACCTTGGTCCGCTTGATGACCTTCCAGCCCACGTAGAGCACCACAAAGACGGCAATCACAATGTAGTCGACCACGAAGCCCACCACGTCAAAGCCGTCGATGAAGACGCTGTAGCCCGAGATGAAGACCAGAAAGGTGTTGATGCCAACGACGAACCAGGCGCTGTACGGGTGCCACATGGCTCGGAACGGCAGGTCCTCGACGCGGTTGCCCTGCGCCACCCAGGCCTTGCGGAAGCGGAGGTTGGTGACGCCGATGAACGCCCAGGCAATGTACGTGGCCGAGCCGGCGATGCTCGTGAGGTAGCTGAAGATGAGAGCGGGGCCGGTCTTGTAGTTGAGGATGGCAATGAGGCCCAGGGCGTTGGACACGACCACGGCATACACCGGCACGCCGTTGCGCGTGGTCTTGGCGAAGAACCGCGGCGCCCGCCCGGCCGCGGCCAAGGCCATGAGACTGCGCGAGGCAACGTAGATGGCCGAGTTCATCGAGGAGAACTGGGCCGTAATCCTGGGGAGAGTTGTGAGCACGGGGCAGACACCGGGGGTATATGGCTGAGGATCACGGGATGCATCAGGGCTCTTTTTTTTTTTTTTCTGGAAATTCTACGCACATTACCACATTCACGACATTGCCCACCTGCGGTGCACCCGCCTGCTCGAGCGCAATGGTCCACGGCGACTTGCCCGACCGGGTCGAGGCGCTGAGCAGCTCTTTGCTGTCCGAGGGTACCAGGATGCCGGCAAAGAAGACCAGGCCCTCGAAGATGAAGGCGCATCGCCAAAATGTCTGCCGGATGGCCTTGGGGAGATCGCGGGCCGGGTTCTTGCTCTCGGCGGCCGTGAGGGCAAGCATTTCGGTTCCTGGGGGGAGAGGTTCAGCGGGGGGAAGCAGTAGGGAATCGAGAAGGGAGGAGTAAGAGCCAAGGATGGGAAGGAGTAGGAAATCGAGCCGAGACGGCCAAGAGCACACGCACCACAGTAGTAGACGGCGGCAAGCAGAAAGCTTTGGCCAAAGCCGTCGATGCCGTTGGCGATGGGGCCTGGATCACGCCAGTACTTGAAGCCAATGTACTTGCCACCAATGGCGCCGGTGTTCAGCAGGATGGCAACGATGTAGCCACCAAAGATGCAGAACACTTTCCAACACGCGAACCTACAAAAGTGCGGACTGTCAGTGCCTCGCGTCCAGTGTCGTCCGCTGCCATGTTTGCCATTGTTCGCTCCCTTGCGCTTCAGTCTTACCAGAATTCCATCTCGCCAAAGACGACGACTCCCAGCAGCGATGTGACCTAGTCAGGCGCCAGTGGAACAAGTGTTAGAAACGAGGCAGTCGTCGTTTTCATCACGATGTCAAGAGTGCATCCACTTGCCTGATAGAAGGCCCACCAGCTTGAACATGGAAGATTAGCCAAGAGAACCCTCAAACGAAAAAAAAGGAAAAAGGGAAAAAAGAAGGGAAAAAGAAGGAAAAAGAAGGGGGAAAAAGGAGGGGGAAAAAGAAAGAAAAAAAGAAGAAAAAAAGAAAAAAAGAAAAAAAAAAGCACCAAGTACGGCGGCCAAGAGAACTTACATCATTACCCACGCATAGCTTGGCGCCCTATCATTGCCCACCCAGTACGACATCAGAATCGAGCTCGCGTTGAAGTCGCCGGCAATGTTGGTGACCCAGAGGTAGTAGTAGTTCCAGCCGAGACTGAAGGCCAGCGCCGGGTCGATCCAGCGGCCGGCCATCTCGATAAAGGCGCCCTTGATGGGGAACAGCGTGGCCATCTCGCCCAGACACTGCATGACAAAGAAGACGTCGACGCCGATGATGGCGAAGCAGATGAGCGCGCCAACGGGGCCGCTGTAGGAGATGGCGTAGCCGGTGCCGTACCAGATGGAGGCGCCGACGACGCCGCCGAAACCAATCATGACGAGATGGCCTGGGTTGTGTCTTGGTCAACTATGATTACGATCCAGGCGACCCAGATGACCCGGATCATCCAAATTGGCTTGGCAGTGCAGTCTTCTCTGAGAGAACTTACGATTCTTGAGACCTCTCTGGAGGCCATCATCTATTTCCCATGCAGTTAGCGAGCACATTCGGGTGGTGGTCGGAACAGAAAGAATCTCAGAAAAAAAAAAGACACTCACCCATCATGTTTCCATTGTCGGCCACGACCGCCGTGTCGCCATCGTGCAGCGACTCGGCAGCATCTGCTGCCGCCGTCGCCGTCGTGTCCATGGGCCCTTTTGCGTCGTCCTGTGCCATTTTTGCGCGTGGAAGTGCGATTCAGACGATATACGGCCAGAGTGCAAAGAGTGAGGCAATTCTGAACAAAGCGCGAGATACTTCTCCCCAAGAGTCTATAGACATAGAGAACCTTATATACATCTGCATCAAAATGCTCGGAACTGCCCATCCCACGCACGTAGCAATTTTGCCCCCGTCCCCCTCCATAACCACACAGCCGGAGCAAGCACGGAAGACTGCGCGCACATGGCAAATGATAGCGGTTGACTCCGATGCCACCCTCGGTGCCGTGATGATCCTGCATCGAAACTTGGGCATGGGAGTCAGATAAGACAGGCAAGGAATAGTGCAATTCTTACACCAGAGGCGGCGCTGTGGTTCGGTCACCAACGGGAATAACCCCATGCTTGTGGGCTTAATCTACAACCAATCCCGTCTGCCAACCGCCCTTGGGTAGGTGTTGATAAGATCGTCGTCCCGGGCCACATCAGAACTGCTCGTCGTTCACCGCGACTGTTCTTGGGGGACTCGGGACATCTTGCCACAGCTCGAATCTCAAAGACGAATCCTGGCGTTTAGATATTCCTAGTTTGTACATAGGCCTGTTCTTAGCTGCATCTCTGGTCTTCCGGGTCCTGGAAACCACCTCCCTCCCTTCGTCACACGATTCTGACTCTTTGCCTTTCGAGTCTATTGCGCTCCCCGGTCTGCGGCCACTTGTCCGTAGACAATATTGCTGTCGGCCGATGCCCAAGACCAAGAGGGTGCCCGCCCTCGGCTCCGGGATACGGAGTCGTCCACCCCTTTGAACTGTGTGTCTCCCCGGTACCAGCACATATCCGCCAACAGAGAATCGCGCCACAAGCCAGCCACTTGCCCGTGTTTTCGTCTGCGCTGCATCGCTTGGGCCAGTCCAGAAAAGACAGGCAACTTGTCCGAAGGATAGGAGAGCTGCATTGGGAAATACTGCATAGCCATTTTCGCCGCCAAATAGCCTCCAGCGCTGTACAGCAACCATCGTTGTCGTCGTGAATATCATCCGGAACAGCCTCGGAGATGCCCCGGTAGAACCTAGTTTTCATATCGCCATGTCCATCACGCCGTCCTCCACACTCGCATGTGTGACCTCGGACGCATTCCCAAAGCATCTCCTGGCTGCCGTAATGCAAACCCCGGGGTGCCAACAGGAGCTCCTGGTGCGTCCACCCGCGTGCAAGAACGGGGAGGCTGGCGGTAAGCTCTTTCAATGGTCCGCCGAAGTGTCGTGTCCGGCGCACCGCAGCATCTCCAGCGCGAACGTATGTCATCCCTCGGCGCATGAAACAAGCCGGCTGTGACAGAGTCTGCCCACGTCAGACATGCGACCACACTCTCGTGTCCAGTCGGCGTGGTCTGCCTCCCTTTGAATGATGCAGAGGGAGTCGATCCACAGATAGCGCACATGGAGGGCACGAGCCAAAGCGATGACGTCCTGGAAGGCCTCCGGCAGTTCTTTTACGGTTATGCCCTGGTTGAAGGATGCCAAGTTTTCTGGGGTTGCCATGGTAAAGTCAGAACGGCCCCAGCAGTAGGCCAGACACATGTAATGGCCTCTGCTTCCATTGGTCTCGTACAAGGTGATCGTGCCTGGATCTCTACTGCTGGCGGGCCGTGAAGTAGCCCATCAATTCCGGTTCCGGATCAAGACCAAGCTGTTCCAATGCTTGTTTGAGAAATGTGCATCCTTCACTATTCTCATCGCAATCTGTGGATCCTATATTAGGATTTCGGCGGCGTTCTATCATGGATCCAGATGCTACAAAGCCGTGGCGGCGCTTTCAGCCTTGCAACTAGCACTTTCCATCGAAGGGTAAAGCGGCGGAGACTAAGTACCGGGGCGACAGACATGGAGAGGATCCGCGTGTTGTCATGCAGGTTGTTGTAAAGGTGTATTGTGTGCCTGTTGTGTAGGTATTCGATCCTAGATGCCGGTGCTTTCGACAGTAGAAGCAACAGAATATTATAACCAAGAATAAAAATAAAAATAAAAATAAAAATAAAATAAAACCTCCAATGATGAGATAAGCTTAATATTGATCCGTGGTTGAATCTTGGCGCAGCAAGCTGCCCGACGGGAGTGACAAGGCTGGCTTCTGCATGCGCAGCATTGTGTATAACTAGCACGTGCAAGCCACGCACCGGTCGTCTCTCAGCAGGGCAGCAGTGCTATGGATATCCAACCAGAGCCGTCGGCATAACTGACGTGCAGAATTCAAGGCCAAGCGGTGCTTGCTACCCCTTTTTTCTTCTGCTGGTGCTCTTGATGCAATGCTCTTCGCCTCTTTGGCCTGGCTTGAAAACGGACCCCAGTACGGCCCAGTCTCGTGTAAGAGTATCCTAATAGTAGAAAAGGACTAATGCGGAGACAGGAGCAACAACCAAAGATACTAGCCGTATAGCTGCTCTAGTGGCTAAGAGGCACTTTAAGCAATTTATATTTAGAACATTTACGCGTATTCCAGGATGAAATTGCTTCTCGAGTCTTTACATGTTGAGTGTTATCTCTCAAGTTGTTATTTCTGAAGGTGGAGGATATGTATATATTGGTTCTTCTCTTCTCATGTCGATTGTGATCATCCATTAACGTCATGATTCGGCTCATCTACCCCTCAGCCACGATCATCAACTACTTACAACACTCAAAATCATCTTCATCTGTCGTCGACTTGGCGTGCTTCTTGCGCGTCGCCTCGGCTGGGTACGGACACAGGATCCGGCTGTTTTCCACACCATTCGTGTTGTTGAAGCTGATGGGCAAAGTGTCCGGCACGGTGCCCCTCTCTACCAGTCGACGAGCTTGGCCGTCGGCTGGCCACCATTGCCGCCGGAGCGGTAGGTCAGGATCTTGCCGCCGGCCTGCTAAAGAGCACGCAGGTCTGGATCATCCGTGCTGACCATCGACTCGTACTGCTGCACTGAGGCGTGGAACAGCCGCGCAAACTCGTTCGCGAAGGTGGTCTGCGTGTGGTTCCACCCGGGTTCAGTGACGTCGTATCTTTGTCAATATGTGCTTCAAGGCAAGACTGAAAGGGGGGGCAATATGTGACCGTTCCAAGAGACAGCAAAGCCAGGTTCAGCAGAGCGTGGAGATTGACGTTTCCGGGACTGCTAAGTGCCCACGGACCCGATGTGTAAGACAAGCTGCGACCGGCATCTGTTGTGATCGTCTTCAGCTGGCCCAGCGATACCCGGACGACTACGACGCCGTCGGCGCAGTGTCACCGTGACAGAGAGAGAGAGAGAGAGAGAGAGAGAGAAATCGAGGTCGTCGACTATTGCCGCGTCTTCGAGGCACCCAGAATCAATAAAAAAGCGACAGCATTTGACCCAGGCCAGTTGAATCAGGTAGCATACGCCCATACATGCGAAGATCTACTATGCATCTGACAGGGTGGTTGAATGCCGTGGCATCAGTCTTGATACCCAAGGAAGACAGCCACGCCAGCGACGACAGACATGGGCAAGGCATGCAGGCCGACGCTTTGCTGCCTCTCTGGTTTTCCCATGTCGAGAAGGCATGCAGCCAGAGGGAGCTTGTCGAGCAGTACTTCAGACAACCGGTCCGCAAGAAGGTCAGAAGACCGGTGCAGGGCTCTGTCGGGCTTCCGTTTCTGGCCCTAATTTCTGCTTTCGGTTGTATACCCGGTTCTCGGTCTGTGAGTTCGACTTTCACATGCCAGAATAAAGGGAAAAAGAGAATTACCGTGTCCACAGAAAGGAAGGGGACAAAGGCAAAGAAAGGAAGAGTCTGTGCAGAATGATTTATTGATCCCATGTGGAAATATCTCTCTGCAAAGATATGCTGTCCGAATCCAGAGACCGAGCTTACGCCAGATTACGATTGCCGGCCCCATTATTGGCCGTCTACGCAGTAACTATACCCTTCTTCTTTTTGTCTTGTCCGCCGTCTTGTTTTCTCTTGTTCTGTCTTGTTTTTGCTTGTCCCGCCGCGGCCACCATTGCCAATGCAGGAAATACGCCGCCCACAGGACCTGTCATTGGAGACAGGCGATTTGCTTAGCGCTGGTGATCCCCGTTTGTGGGTCGCTGCCTTGGTTGGCCCCCCTTGGGTGTGTTCCCCCCCTGAACCAATCGTCTTAGGCACATGGGCTGCCTGCCGTGGAATAGCACAGCACTCGACAGCCGAAGCTACGCAGTGGGATGCCCACTCGGCGCTGCCAATTGCCATTCGGTCAGGCCTGATTAGGACCGGACTCTCATTTTTGCAAGTGCTGCGCGTTCATGCAGAGTAGCAGCCGCATAGTTGCTATTATGTATGTACAACGCATGCGACTTAACAGAACACACATAAGCCAGTGCAAACACACCTTCTCGAAAGGGACCAGAGGCTGAAATCACGCCCACTTTGTTTTCTTACACAGTACACCGGAACCCCCCCCCCCCCCATGTCTCCAGACCTTTCCAGAAGCCAACTGGGGCCGCGTTCGTCTTTCACATGAAGGATGATCATTTTGACGGGATGCGGAAGGAGGGGAATGGCAGGCAGCCTGAACTGTCCCGACATGGGTTCCTTCGTGGGTCTTCCGCGGCGTCTGCAGTCCCATGGCTGAGCTCCGGAAAGGGCGATGCGCTGATATATATTGAGGATGACGTCCCTCTGTTGTTTGCGATAAGCGAGATCGACGGCAGACGTTTGGGTTTGGTAGGTAGCAGGAGGACTGCAAAACAAGCTCGACCGGTTCCCCGTTTGAAGTTGAGTCTGTTCAAAGCCTGTTCCATACTGTGCCGTACGTGATGTCTCCTCGTCGTCAAAGCCGTCTCCGCGCGGCAGCTGCCCTCGGGCTCCCGCTGCTGGCCGCCTCAGCCTCGGCCAAAGCACACTACCCGGACAAGCCGTCCGATCTGACGACGCCGGTGCAGCAGCGCCTGGCTGTCAACGGACAAAATTGTGAGTGCAGACGAGCAGAACAGGCCGAGAACAGCAGACATGGAAGAAGAAAGGAGAGGGAAGCAAAACCAAGCCAAAATCACGCTGACCAGAAACCCATACAGCCATCTCGGTCGGCTGGAACACATACGAGCAGGTGTCCAAGCCCTGCGTGCAGTACGGCACCAGCGCCGGCAACCTCGACCTCGAGGCCTGCGCATCCTCGTCGGCCACGTACCCGACGTCGCGGACGTACTCCAACGCCGTCACGCTGCCGGACCTCAAGCCGGCCACCACCTACTACTACAAGATCGTGTCGACCAACTCGACCGTCGAGCACTTTCTGAGCCCGCGGCTGCCGGGCGACACCACGCCCTTTACAATGAACGTCGTCATCGACCTCGGCGTGTACGGCAAGGACGGCTTCACCATCCAGATGGACCAGACCAAGCGCGACACCATCCCGGCCGTCGACCCGTCGCTCAACCACACCACCATTGCCCGCCTGGCCGAGACGGTGGACGACTACGAGTTCATCGTGCACCCGGGCGACTTTGCCTACGCCGACGACTGGTTCTACAACCTCGACAACATCCTGGACGGCTCCGACGCGTACGAGTCCATCCTCGAGCAGTTCTACAACCAGCTCGCCCCCGTCGCCGGCCGCAAGGCCTACCAGGCCTCCCCGGGCAACCACGAGGCCGACTGCCAGGAGATCCCCTTCACGTCCGTCCTCTGCCCGGACGGCCAGAAGAACTTTACCGACTTTATGAACCGCTTCGGCCGCACCATGCCCACCGCGTTCCCCTCCACGTCCGCCAGTGACGCGGCCAAGGTCGCCGCCAACACGGCGGCCCAGCTGGCCAACCCGCCCTTTTGGTACTCGTTTGAGTACGGCATGGTGCACGTCGTCATGATCGACACCGAGACCGACTTCCCCAGCGCGCCCGACCAGCCCGGCGGCAGCGCCCACCTGAACGGCGGGCCCTTCGGGTCCGCGGGCCAGCAGCTCGCCTTCCTCGAGGCCGACCTGCAGTCGGTCGACCGCGCGGTGACGCCGTGGCTGATCGTGGGCGGCCACCGGCCGTGGTACTCGACCGGCGGCAGCGACAACGTGTGCACCCCCTGCCAGCAGGCGTTCGAGCCGCTGTTCTACAAGTACGGCGTCGACGTGGGCATCTTTGGCCACGTGCACAACGCGCAGCGGTTCCTGCCCGTCAACAACAGCGTGGCCGATCCCAACGGCATGCAGGACCCCAAGGCGCCGCTGTACATGATTGCGGGCGGCGCCGGCAACGTCGAGGGCCTGAGCTCCGTCGGCAGCAACTACACGACCAACGTCTTTGCCTACGCCGACGACTTTAGCTACGCGGCCGTCAGGTTTGTCGACGCCCACCACCTGCAGGTCGACTTTTACCGGTCGTCCACGGGCGAGGTGCTCGACAGCTCGGTCCTGTACAAGTCGCACAAGGAGCGGTTCGTGGTGCAGGAGTAGGGTGAACTAGTGAACTAGGTGGGTGGTTTTTTTGGGGGATGGTTGAAAGTATTTCAAATAATTCAACTTGTAAAAACCTTTTTTCAAACAAAGCACGTATGACTGTTTGAAGACTACCGTGTATTTAGTAGAAAAATAATACCACGGAAGGAAAGAGATTTCAAACTGTTTCCAGCAATAAAAAGCAGACTGGATAACCATACATCATGAAATGGGGCAAAAAATAAAATATAAAAAAAGGAACAACATCGAGGCAGAATCAGCACACCACATGTGCACCACCTTCATTCGTCGTCTTCGGCGGAGTCACCATCCTTTACAATTTCCCCCGTAGCCAAGAGGCACTGTCCGTTAGGTAGAGGCAGGCGAGAAGTAGGTGGCCGCGCCCAATGCACATACTTGGCACCAACGTATTCGAGCGTGAACCGGAGTTGACCTGGGGTCATGTCGACATCGTATCCGCGGACATCGTGCTCAGGAACTTCAGGCACAAGTAGCCAGTCCAGATGCTGTAGGGCGTCGGTAAAGTGTTTGATCCGTTGGTCGACTGTCTTCCTGCGCTTGACCCAGTCCTTCAGGACACGGAGGTAGTCGGCGACGGGGTGGTCGAGCTGCGTGTCGGGGTGCTGCTTCCACTGGCGCTTGCGAGGGAGTTTGCCGGCGTTGAGTTCGTGCGGATAGAATTCTCTGCGGAAGCAGAACTCGCGAGTGATGGTCTCGTACAGGGTGTGCACGACAAATTTCACGTCGTTGCATTCCTCGTCATAACGGAAGGTGAGGCTTCCATATTCGCTTTCATCGCCCTCCCAACCAAGTTTCGAAGCGTTGCTGAAATCAAACACCTTCAAGCAGTCGGTACTGTGGTCGATGAGCAGATTCCACGGACAGATATCGCCATGCACAATACCAAGGCGTAGATTCAGCATGTCAACCACCTCGATGAGCTGCTCCAAGTACCGTAACATGAAGACCCGGTTTGGGTTTTTGTGTAGTGTTCCCCCACCAACAAAATGTGCCGTGAAGCCAACAACCTTATCAGCTTCCGGGTGGCCATCGGCCTCGTCTCTGTCTAGCACGAGAGCGTCAAATGACACAGGGTTTGGGTGCGGCGGCAGACGCATAACGCAGTTCAACTCGTGCCAGAGCAGAGATCAGTTTTCCGGTGTCATGAAGTACTTGAATACGACTGTTTTGGCCTTGGTCTCTTCAGCATCCTATTTGTTCGTTGTTGTGTCCGCTATGCCCGCCATCGCTGGTTGCTGGTATGTAACCAGGTCTACCATTAGCCCCAGCCTGTCTACCTCTACGAGCTGCTGCCGGCGCACAGTCGCCTGCCCGGCAGGGAAATTAGAAAGCAGAGGATAAAATAGCACATAATGGCCATCATACGCGAAGTCTGTTAACTCCAAAACAACGTCTCCGTCCTCATCAAGTTCAATGTATATGGTATCGTCAGCAAGGTCATCCATGAAGGAAGCAAATTTGTTGAGGATGAACCCCTCATCATGGAAATTAACGGGTGATAGAGCAGTGATCACTCGTCTTTGATCCCAATCCTCGATCCTCCATAACTTCTTCTCGCCGTAAGGAAGTGCAGTGTGCCGTGAAGCGGTCCTCAGGGTTGCAATTTGCAAAATAATTCGATCCCATGTTCCGAAAGAATGTAGGTTCTCCCTCTCCCTCTCTCTCTCTATCTGTGTGTGTGTGTGTGTGTTTCTGGTTCTACGAGTGTGGATGCGTATGTCTGTCTGTTTGGCGTTCTGTCTCTCGTTGTGTGTACGAACCGTTGCCCGTGAACGGGTGAATGTTAAAATAGACAAAAGAAATGAGCGCTTAGAGATAGCTAGTAAGGAACGTCTGCGGTGCGTAAGAGCAAGCACGTAGGAATATCATACTGAAGCGCTAAAGTCAAGATGTCTATTGGCTGGCCGGCCGTTCTTCCATACTGAAGTGCCATCTCTAACTCGCCAGAATAGGTAGGCAGGCCGTAGAGATAGTGACTTCCCCTCAGCAAGTTGCGAGTTGCTGCCTTGTAGTTCCTATGTAGTCAATCCATTAATACGGCAAAGTCACTGTCACGTGATATCCGGTCTATCTTTTATGCGCGCCGACATACAGTAGTGCCATTCTTACATCTGATTGGCCAGATCTGCCGGCGCGCCGCGACCCTCGAATTTTGTAGCTGCAAGAAGCCCACCTTACACGGGTCGACGCCTCCCTGCTCTTCTCTTTCTAATTTTCAATCACTCTCCGCCAAACAACAGCAACGCAGCAGGGCCGACCACATCCTCTGCGTGCTTTCCTCGGAATCTACAGCCTTGCCACACCGTCTGCATCGTCTGTACTGTCGGGTCCATTGCGAGCAGCCCCAAGCGCGAAGTCTGACTTACACGGGCCTTGCTCTACGCGTAAAGTGTGCGCAGGTCGATCCGCGTTTGCTTCAAATAAGGACGTTTTTTTTTCCTGTTTGGACCTTGTCTACGACACGCTCAAGAATCATTCTGCACAAAACCCGTGGTCAATATGGCTCCGCCCCGACCAGGAGACGGCAACGACACCGACGCGTCCTTCCAGGATGCGCCGCCACCTCGGCCTAGCCACTACGATGAAACGGTGAGGATGCCTTGTTTGCTTCTCGTCTAGTTTTTTTTTTTTTTGTCCTGATGAAATCTGCGTTGTTGCGTGGGGAATTTGCTTGATTGCCGGGCTGTTTGGCCGTTTGCTAGACTGCGCGTTGCTGCGTGGTCCGTCTTTCTGCACCCTCGCTAGCATTTTGCTGACGCAGCCATTTTCAGGTCGACGAGACGCCCGACTACACCGACTCGGACACAAATCCCAACACAACAGCCAGCAGCGTCGCCGGCGACTTCGCCCCCGATGGCCGAAAGCGCCGGATAGAGGCCAACCAGTTGCGCAGGAGCATTTTTGGTCGGAAGCATGACCGGTTAGGAGAGTCCAAGGTGCGTTTCTTCCCCCCACTATCTCGAGACGAACAAACAAAGGCCCCGTCCTGGACCCCTGGCTAACCCCTACCACAGGAAGATGATACCATCCGCCGCTTCCGCTACCTGCTCGGCCTCACGGACCTGTTCCGACATTTTATCGAGACCAACCCCAACCCCAAAGTGCGCGAGGTCATGGAGGAGATCGACCGCCAGAACGACGAGACGGCCAGGAAGTCCAAAACTGGACGCCAGGGTGGTGCTGCTACGGGACGGGCGCGCCGGACAGAGGCTGAGGAAGACGCGGAGCTGCTGAAGGATGAGAAGCACGGCGGGTCTGCCGAGACCGTGTTCCGCGAGTCGCCCTCGTTCATCCAGGGCCAGATGCGCGACTACCAGATTGCCGGCCTCAACTGGCTCATCTCGCTGCACGAGAACGGCATTTCGGGCATCCTGGCCGACGAGATGGGCCTGGGCAAGACGCTGCAGACGATCTCCTTCCTGGGCTACCTGCGTCACATCATGGGCATCAACGGGCCGCATCTGATCATGGTGCCCAAGTCGACGCTGGACAACTGGAAGCGCGAGTTTGCCAGGTGGACGCCCGAGGTGGACGTCCTTGTTCTCCAGGGCGCCAAGGAGGAGCGCCATAATCTCATCAACGAGCGCCTCGTCGACGAGAACTTTGATGTCTGCATCACCAGCTACGAGATGATCCTGCGCGAGAAGGGCCACCTGAAGAAGTTCGCCTGGGAGTACATCATCATCGACGAGGCCCACCGCATCAAGAACGAGGAGTCGTCGCTGGCCCAGGTGATCCGCATGTTCAACTCGCGGAACCGGCTGCTGATCACGGGCACGCCCCTGCAGAACAACCTGCACGAGCTGTGGGCGCTGCTTAACTTCTTGCTGCCCGATGTCTTTGGCGACGCGGAGGCCTTTGACCAGTGGTTCTCGGGCCAGAACCGCGACCAGGACACGGTCGTGCAACAGCTCCACCGTGTGCTGCGGCCGTTCTTGCTGCGTCGCGTGAAGAGCGACGTGGAGAAGAGCCTGCTGCCAAAGAAGGAAGTCAACGTCTACATTGGCATGTCGGACATGCAGGTCAAGTGGTACCAGAAGATCCTGGAGAAGGACATTGACGCCGTCAACGGCGCCGGCGGCAAGCGCGAGTCGAAGACGCGCCTCCTGAACATTGTGATGCAGCTGCGCAAGTGCTGCAACCACCCGTACCTGTTCGAGGGTGCCGAGCCCGGCCCGCCCTACACGACCGACGAGCACCTGGTGTACAACGCTGGCAAGATGGTCGTGCTCGACAAGCTCCTGAAACGGCTGGAGAAGCAGGGCAGCCGTGTCCTGATCTTCTCGCAGATGAGCCGTCTGCTCGACATTCTGGAGGACTACTGCGTGTTCCGCGAGTACAAGTACTGCCGCATCGACGGTGGCACGGCTCACGAAGACCGTATCGCGGCCATTGACGAGTACAACAAGCCCGGCTCGGACCGGTTTGTGTTCTTGCTGACGACGCGTGCCGGCGGTCTGGGCATCAACCTGACGACGGCCGACATCGTCGTGTTGTACGACAGCGACTGGAACCCGCAGGCCGATCTGCAGGCCATGGACCGTGCCCATCGTATCGGCCAGACGAAGCAGGTGGTGGTGTATCGGTTTGTGACGGACAACGCGATCGAGGAGAAGGTGCTGGAGCGGGCGGCACAGAAGCTGCGGCTGGACCAGCTGGTGATCCAGCAGGGCCGTGCCCAGATTGCGGCCAAGGCGGCGGCGAACAAGGACGAGCTGCTGTCGATGATCCAGCACGGCGCCGAGAACGTGTTCAAGCAGCGGTCGGGCGCGGGCACCATCGGCGAGAATGGCTCCAACATGACGGACGAGGACATTGACGCGATCCTGGCGAGCGGCGAGTCGCGGACCAAGGCGCTGAATGCGCGGTACGAGAAGCTGGGCATCGACGACCTGCAAAAGTTCACGTCGGAGTCGGCGTACGACTGGAACGGCGAGAACTTTGCGGCCAAGAAGAAGGACATTGGCATGGCGTGGATCAACCCGGCGAAGCGGGAGCGCAAGGAGCAGATCTACTCGATTGACAAGTACTACCGACAGGCCATGTACGGACACGTGGGCCAGCAGAAGGAGCAGAAGCCCAAGGCGCCGCGGGCGCCGAAGCAGATCTCGATCAACGATTACCAGTTCTACCCGGAGGCGCTGCGGGAGCTGCAGGACCGGGAGACGGCGTTCTACCGCAAGGAGATCGGCTACAAGGTGCCGCTGGGTGACGGCGAGGACGACACGCAGGAGGAGCGGGAGGCGGAGCGCAAGGCGGAGCAGGAGGTGATTGACAACGCGGCGGCGCTGACCGAGGCGGAGCAGGAGGAGAAGCAGCGGCTGTCGACCATGGGGTTCGGCGACTGGAACCGGCGCGACTACCAACAGTTTATCAACGGGTCGGCCAAGTACGGGCGCACGGACTACGAGGGCATCGCGACCGAGGTGGACAGCAAGACGGCGGCCGAGGTGAAGCAGTACGCCAAGGTGTTCTGGCAGCGGTACGAGGAGATCCACGAGTACCACCGGGCGATCAAGACGATCGAGGACGGCGAGGAGAAGCTGCGCAAGATCGAGCACCAGCGCAAGATGCTGCGCAAGAAGATGCAGCAGTACCGCGTGCCGCTGCAGCAGCTCAAGGTCAACTACTCGGTGTCGACGACCAACAAGAAGGTGTACACGGAGGAGGAAGACCGGTTCCTGCTGGTGCAGCTCGACAAGCACGGCGTCGACTCGGAGAACATTTACGAAAAGATCCGCGACGAGATCCGCGAGAGCCCGCTGTTCCGCTTCGACTGGTTCTTCCTCAGCCGCACACCCAACGAGCTGAGCCGGCGGTGCACGACGCTGCTGACGACGATTGTCAAGGAGTTTGACGACGTCAACACGACCAGCAAGGCGAACGGACACGGCCACGGCCATGGCCATGGTCATGGACACGGACACACGAACGGCAAGCTCAAGCGCGAGCCGGAAGAGGAGGACAACGACGAGGACAG
This sequence comes from Raffaelea ambrosiae, assembly GCA_002778195.1. Classification (NCBI taxonomy): domain Eukaryota; kingdom Fungi; phylum Ascomycota; class Sordariomycetes; order Ophiostomatales; family Ophiostomataceae; genus Raffaelea; species Raffaelea ambrosiae. The sequence goes on from PCDI01000007.1 coordinate 1,550,635, forward strand.
CGTGCTCGGGGCGCCACCCAAGAAGAAGTCCAAGAATGGAGTCAAGGTGCGTTTCCGCGTTTCCCCGGCCGAGGGCTCTTTGTGTTCTTCCATTCCCCTCTAACCCCAAACACCCAAACAGAACAAGGCTTTGGACAATGTCAAGTCCAACGGCGGCAGCAAGTCCAACCCGGCGACATCGTCGCGGGCATCGAGCGTGGCCTCGACGCACTCCAACGGCAAGTCTGCCTCGAAAAACAAAGCCAAGGGCCGGAAGCGATAGACGGCGTTTGTTGGTTGGTTTTCTTGTCTGTGTAATCGTTCGTGATGTTTTATTTTCTTCTTTGTCTTGTAGGTCGGGGTGTCTTTCGGATTCATGTTGTTTTCTACAGTGGTTTCCAAGATGGTATTATGCTCTGTAAAGGTGTGGTCTTTGTTATGCGCGCTGTATCCGGTCATTTGTTTCTTTTCTGTTTCTTCTTAACCTCTTTTTCGTTTCACATCTTACTATGTAGATAAGTACCAGGATGGGCGGGCGGTATTATTGTTGTGGTTGCTACATGCTAGTGCCCAAATAAGGAATTGTTGTCTTTTTGCGCTTTTGTTCGGTTCGGGGGGGGTTTTTTGTTTTTGACCTTGCAACATTTGAACAAGGGGGCGGTCCTTTGCCCCCCCTGCTGTACGACAAAAAAAGAACAGAACAAAAGACACGGAATGGCCCGACGGATTCAACAGGGGTGCGGCGTTGGCCCTGCTGTTTTTTTATTGTCTTTTGTGTCGTTTCCTGTTTACAATGGAGAGGCCCCGTCTGTGTTTTTTCGATATGGATATACATGACTCCCCATGGTGACGGTAGAACGCGTTTTGCTCCCTTCTGTTGCTCTTTTTGGTGCTGTGAAGTGAGGTTGCTGTGTGCTGCACTGGAAGAGTTCGTCCGGGTTCATTGCATTTTGTACAGCCTGGCCCACCCAGTGTGCGGCGTCAGCCATCCACATTGTAACCGGTTGACTGCATAAACGACCATGGAGTTTTTTGTCTTTTTTTGTGTACTTTTTTTCCCTCCGGGTCGTTCTGTTGCCCTCGATTCTGCCGTGCCACGTCCACGAGTTTTCGTTGTGTACATAGTAACAACTACTATGTAGTTAGTTTACAATAGCACTCTGGAATGCGGTCACGTGAGCTCGCGTTCAGGTTATTGTTTTTGTTTCGCCAACTGCATTCTTGTCAAGTGCATTGTCAACAGGCAAATAAGAGTGGCTTTATCCATGCTATATGTCCCATACCGCACGTTATTTTTTATTGGATTTTTTTCGTGTTCGTTCCGCTATGGTAGAAGCATGGTGCAGCGGTTGCGTTACCCTGTTGCCGTTGGGCTCGTATTCCTGGGCAGGGAGGGTACCTTTGCGAACGTGGTTGCCACTGGAGGGTGCCAAAAGGGAGGAGAACGCATGTACAATGCAGGAAACGGGCGCCTTTGTTGGCGTCCAACGAGCAGACCCGCGCATGCAGGGTCACTCTCGGGGGTTTCACGAGCTCGCATGCATCGCCTTTTGGGGGACACGACGAGCAGCAGTTTTAGGAGGAGAGAGTCGAGGAGAGTTGTGTCAACGTTACCCGGGGGGGAAACTGCGCACTAAAAACGTACTATGTACGATGCTGGCGCGCAGACTTTCTTTTTGTTGTACTCGGAGCGCAGAGGGAAAATGAAAAATACACAGTAGCGCCAAGGCTAACGGTAAGAGGGAGTTGGCACAGTACGAGCAGTTTGCTTCATTTCTATAAAGAGCGTGCGTTCCACAACAGCATTCTTGTACCTTGGGGAGCAGGGCTGCTGCTCGCCAGGAAATGATCGCTCCTTCGCGACGACCTTCAACAGTGCTCGTACGAGTAGCCAGTCTGGTGTTCATGGATGGGACACGAAGTCGAAGAACGGAACGGCGGAAGCAAGAATACTAAAGCAATACGGTTAACCACCCCGGAAAGGCTAATTCAGAAGGAAACCCACTCAGTTAGCATTGGTGGCCCTTTCCCCCCCTGGCTCCCAATTTTACTGTTGCATTGGCCAATCACCGGACGGGTCTATCATGAACAATGTCATTTCCTTACTCCCCCTCGGCACCCCTTGTCTGTTCTATCTGATGTTTTCTTTTTTGTTGGTGGTGGCAGTCGATGGAAAAGATCGAACTAGGGGTGCCACTTTCTATGAGTTCCATGCTGGGCAGCTGTATGGGCAGCCGCTATTAGCTGGCCTGATGTTATGGCTGTCCTTGCCTGTTGATTCCACCCAGGGGCTGACCACACACACACACACACAACCACATCCCGTATCGGCATACCAAGCTAGTCCTCACTAAGCCTGCTGCAGCTCTCCCAGATCGCGGTCTCTCTTGTTCCTGGCTGTCCGAGACGTGTCGAGGACAAGAAGAACGAACCGCATTAGCTCCTCCTTCCGGTGGCCGTACAGAAAACGGACACACCCCAAAGCACAATCGTACAGGTGTTGAGCTGCACAGCAAGACGAGACACTCAACACCCTCTCACAGTGTACAAGTATACGCCGTATTGCTGATTTCACTCTGGGGTGTCTTGGACCTCAGCTCCAATTCCGCTTGGCGCCAGCCCGTTGTCCCTAAAGAACGTCGTCTCCGTAATAATTATTACCTCCACATACTTTATAGTAAACAACCAGCTGGTGCGGCTTTCTTCCCACCCCTGGAACCGTCCTTTTCATTAAAATAAAATAATAAAATAATGATACTTTTTTTTGTCGCCCGGAACGCGCTATGGATCGAGATGGGTTGGTTCCAGTCGGACGTGACTTTTGACCCGAAGTATGTGTGTGTGTGTGAGTGAGTGACCTCGTCCGTCTTGCCGGTCTCCCTCTCCTCCTCCTCCTCCTTGTTTATATACTTCGAGTACCGTATCCTGTCCCCCTTCCCTTTCGCCCCGTTCTTTTTTCTCCTCCCTCATACCTCCTTCCAAGCTTTCACGATCTTTCTTGTGCATCTTGCATCTCGCTCACTTTTTGCCCGTCGTTCATTATACCCCCCCCCCCCCCCAAGAACCTTACTTCTTTTGTATTCTTCTTAATCCTTTATATTTATTCTCCAAGATACCCCCTTTCTCTTCTCATCTTCTCCCTCTTCTCCTCTTTCAAAAATGAAGTCCGCCATCCTCGCCTCTGCCGTCCTTGCTGGCGTCGCCTCGGCCACCACCTCCCTCCAGGTCACGTCCACTGCATGCTCCGCTGCTACGGTCGTCGAGGCCTGCCTGGGCACCGAGAACGCCCTGTTCTCCAGCTGCGGCGAGAACGACTGGGACTGCAAGTGCAACGCTCAGCAGCAGATCGTCACGTAAGTTTTTTTTGTTTGCTTGTTTGCTTGTTTGCTTGTTTGTTTGTTCTTCCTCGCTTCACTCGTCGTGGCTCTTTCCCCCTACATTTGTCCACACTGTTGGGCGCTCCACCAATTCTTCCACACGTTTTCCCTTTGGCTTTCCTCTTACACCTCTCCCTTGCCGCGCCCTACAACTCTTTGACAACACCTCGCTTTCCCTCGGTTTCCCCCGCCTATCCTCGCTGCATCTCCCCGGAACCTTACCCTCTTCCCACGCCCACTTGCGCCTCCCGTTCGTTTGCCTCGCTTCGCTCGCTAATAAACTTCCCCCCTCCAGCTGCTACAACAACTGCCCCAACGACCCCCGCAAGTTCACCGCCGAAGGCCAGGTCTCCATCTTCTGCGGCTACGCCTCCCAGTACCCGTCCTCCACCACTGCCGCCGCCAAGAAGACCACCGCCGCCGCTACCGCTACCGGCACTGCTGCCTCCGCCGCGGCCTCTGACGGCGCAGTTGCCGCTGGTGCTTCGGGCTCGACCGGCACCGCCACCGCTACCGCTACCAAGACGACGGCCACCGGTTCTTCGGACTCGGACTCGTCCGGCTCCTCCTCTGGCTCCGCTGCCAGCTCGACTGCCACCGGCAATGCTGCCGCCGGCAGTGCCCCTGTTCACTACGTGGGCGGCATCCTGGCCGCTGCCGCCGGCCTGGTGGCTGCTCTTCTGTAAAAAAGGGTGAAGGCGTTATGTTGGAGTGAGAAAGTGAAGAAGTGAGCAAGTCAAATGTTGGGAGAGTGGTGGTTTTCGTTTTGTGTCAGTGGGGGACCAAAAATCGCAGAAGCATTATTAGCTACTCAATTATGCAATTTAATCTTCTTTTTACTGCTTCCTGTCCTCGTTTCCAGCAAAATCTGGTAGGAGAATGGGCTGATATCTTCTCTACATTCTTATTTTGCTCGTGTTTGCAGCAAATAGAAAGCCCGTGGCCTTCCTCGTCATTACATCTAAGCTTCATAGCTTCTCCGCAAAATGGCCCCTCTGATGCGCCGAGCAAATTTCCAAATCACCATCGGGGCACAGTTCTCAAATGTGTTTGCAGTGTTTTCTTTCAGTTATGTACAATTGAGAAATTGCGGCCTCGGCTCCCATCGGAGCTGACCAGCATGTTACCGACAGCGAATTTCTTGGCTGTCGACTCAGTCTACTCCTACATACAGCGCGCGTATCCATACACAGGCGGGATATTCTCCCCCCTTTTTTTTCAAGTCTCTCGCTTCCCCTTCTTTGTCTTCTTAAAAAAGTCTCCCCCTTGTCTTCCTCCCATCCAAAAGAAGAATACAAAAAAAAAAGAAGCGAATGTAAAAAGAGACTGCGCGTGCGACAGAAAACCATGCCACCTGCCAAAGCCCAAACCAAAAACCGGAAGCAACCCACGCCCTGAAGTGCCGGAAGAAAGATGAGAACAACACCGCTCCGTCTCTTTCCTCGTTCTAAAAAGAAAGCCGTCATCATAAAAACATGAAGATAAAAGTTTCGTGGTGGAATATAAAGGTGTAGGAAAGTAGTATGGTGCAGTACAGTTTTAAAACAGTCTTTACAAAAAGAATAAAAGTGAGTAAAAGGAATAACGGGTAACGGGAACGAGTAGAAGTGAAGAAGACAGGAGAAAGGAGGAGAAAGTGAAAAGGAGGTTGTCGGTATTAAACAGGTAATGTCAAAGGTTGGCAGGAGGAAGTGGGGGAAGGAGAGAAGACGTAGAATGGATAGAGATCGAGCATCTTCGCCCGTGGTTGATTTTGCTCGACTACTTCCGCCGCCCTGCGCTGTTTCCACGGACCGGGCTGACAAAAGTGACGTGCTTCTCGCCATCCTTCTTAAGCTTCAGAGCGGTTGCTGTGCCGGTGCTGCCGCGATGGTGGCGCAGAGGACGAGGAGTGTCATGCGACTGGTCTTCATCTTCGTCAATATTGATTTCAGCAACGTCCGAAACACTTTCGAGATCGGTGTCGCTGGTGGCCGAGGAGCACCCGTCGTCCGAGTCATCGTACTCGCCGTCGTCACTGACAAGCGACGGTGCGTTGTTGCTTGAGGCCGGGTTGGGGCTCAGATCAGTGTCCAAAACATCCACATACATCCGGTCAGAGTTATGTTCCTCAGTCTTGACGAAGCTTGCGGCTGGCGAGATGGTTGGCCTCGTGAAGGACAGAGTGTTGCCGGGAGAAGCTCCCACGACGTCGCATGCCCCATCGACGTTGGCCGGGAAGCTGGTAGTAATGGCGGTCGTCGTCGAGGAGGCCACCTGTCGTGCCGGCACACGCTGCACGGCAGTTACAGGGGCCGGAGAGGCGGCAGCCGAGGCGGAAGGCGTGTCCTCGAAATCGTCGTCTGCGCCCGCGATCCAAAGGCCCTCGTCCAGGTTGATCTTTTTCTGTGCGTCTTGTACATGGTCCTCTAAGCTGCCAGTGAAGTTGCGCTGCTCCAAAAATTGAGAAAGGAATGGTGCCTTCTTCGTGCCCACAAATGACGTTGCTGTTGCACCTGGTGCTGGCGAGGTAGACTCCCTCTTCACGACAGGACTCGCACGTTCGACTTTAGCAGGGACAGGTGCAGCAGCGGGTGTAGTGATAACCTGAGAGCTCTGTTTGTACGCGGACTCGACATGCTGCAGAAGCACATCCAACATCCCGCTGTCGGTTTGCGCCAAAGGAGATACGTGTCCAGGGAGTGCAGCTACAGGAGTGCTGGAGCTGGAAGGGAAGGCCCCTGCGACAAGCGTAGCATTGGCGACCGTCAGCGCCTGCGCGGAGCGAAGGGCGGCAGCAGCAGATGTGCCCGGCGTCACCGAAGTCACAGCTGGTGGTTTGCCGGCAGGTGCAGCAGCTACAGGAGCAGAAGCAGGAGCTGCAGGCTTGATGTCGCCTGCCGGGGCTTTGTTCTGGTTGGCAGCATCGACTTCGATGGGATGACCGCAGTGCACGGCAGCCTCCTCGTGACTCTTGAAGTCGCGCTTGTGGGCAATGCGGCAGTGGTTGATGAAGCCCTGCGTGCTGGAGAAGTTCTCGCGATGGCAGTCAATGCAGACCAGCTTCACGACCTTGCCGTCGGAACGCTTCAGCACGCAGGGGCCAGCCTTGTCCTTGGGCTGCGGATATCCATTAGACAGCGCATGCAGCTTCTGGCCGGCAATACCGCGTGTCGGGCGGCCCTTGCCTGAGTCAGGCATGCTGTTTCTCGTCGCCCGGCTTTCGGCTGTCGCGGCACTCTTCGACCGGGCTTGCGGTGCAAACCCGGGCCAGTTTGGCAGCGGCCCATCAAAGACGGCATCGGGGATGAGCCACTTGGCATAGTGCCGTGCATACGGACCGTCGACAACACCAAACGGAGGCGCCCACTTCGGCACCGTGGCACCAGGCCGTGGGCGTACAGCAGTGCCGCGACCGCTGGCAATGTCGAGCATTTGTTCAGGCGTAGGGCAAGCAGTCGGATAGGGAATCAGGTGGCATCGGCGCAGCTGCTCGAGTGCTGTCTGGCACTTGGCGAGTTCTTGCTCGATTAGGCGCAGCTCGTTGTGCTTGAGGAGGATCTCGTAGCTGAACTGGTATTGTACGATGTCGCGAACGCGCTCGAGCTCAGTAGCGTCTGACATGGACGGCATGGACACAGACAGCGGCGGCGATGGTGGCGACTCGAGGCTGCGAGGATCGGTGTTTGCGCCAAACGCAGGCAAGCTCCACGCGCCGTAGGCATGGTGTGCGCACTTAACGCTGGCGTTGCTCGGTCCACTGCCCTCGGTTTTGATGCGCTTTGTCGGCGGGAAATCCAGCTGTTGCTGCTTCCGTTGTTCGGGGGGGTCGAGGGCAGCCGAGGGCGATGGGGGCATCACTGCTTCGGGCTCGCGCGACCGCTTTCGCGTCGCGAACGGCATCGCGCCTCCTGCCGCGACCGCTGCTGCGTGGTGACTGTCGTACGGAGCATGCGTTGCGCCAAAGTAGTCGTCTGGTGGTGTGTATTGTTGGTGTGGGGGTTCTGGTGTAGTCTTGTCGCATCCCCTTGCCGAGTCGGAGGTCCAGAAGCGAAACATAGCACAAAATCACCAAACCGGGGGCAAAGAACCCAGGAAGCGATGAGTCGGAGGAGGTAAGTCGACCCGAAAGACCCGTGTGTGAGAGAGCACTGCTGGCGAAAAAGGGTCGCACGGACAGGGCAAGAAAAGAAGATTAAAAAAAGGGTGAGAATACACAAAGAAGAGAAGAGGAAGAGAAGTCGCAGAGCGAGGCGCAAAATGGGCAAAACGGTCAAGACGGGTCAAAAAGCGGCCCAGGGCGCAAGATGGGCACGAAAGGTGTGAGTTTGCGAGTGGGTTGTGTGGGTGTGTTGTCCGTGTGTGGCTTGTCGCAGTGTCGGAAAAGGCAGCCACGCGTGGTGAGAGGCAACGCGGGTCCACGGGAGATGCGAAAAAGGGAGCGAGCCAGGCAGGGGGGCGAGCGAAATTAAGTGGGTCCGTGTGAGACACAAGCGTAGTGGCGATTGGCTGACGGCAGACTGGCGTGCGCTGATGGTCGCAGGCGAGAGGCAGCAGGCTGACGTAACCGAAAAGTACAAAGTACTTCGTATTTGTTTGATTGTAGCCTGTCTTAAAAGTGGGTCCCGTTGCTCGGAGTTGGTTGAAGCTGCTTTTGGGGCTGGCCGCTAGTGTGGGCGAAAAGGAGGAAGCCTGCAGGCCCGGCTTTAAGCACACGAGTAAGGGTGGAAGGTGTAGCGGACGGGGTGTGGGTGATGTGGCCGCACCGTCAGATTGCGAGAGGGCGACACTGGGGGGATTCTGCGCGAGAAAAAAGGCAGCAGAAAAGGGGCAGCGAAAGGGCGAAAAAGGGCGAAAAAGGGCGAAAACAGCGACAAAAGAAGACCGGAAAATGAGAAGAAATAAAAAGAAGCGCAAGCAGACAAAGACGATCAGAAATCGACGTAGACAGATAAGAGAAAGAAAAGAAGAGTGAAATGAGCGCGAGCACTAGCAAAAGCCTCGGCGCAACAGAAGAAAGCGACTCGCACACAGGACGAGTCAAAAACAGGGTGCGAAAGGGGTTTTTTCTGAAGCTGGTGATGACGATTCTGCGACGTTTGAAGAGGGAGAAAAGAGAAGAAGAAGCCGGCAGAAGAGAGAGAAAGGGGGTCGTTTGTTGTGGTCTGAGGTGGATGCGGCCGGAGAGCGACTGGGCAAGAGAGCGTGGCTAGGAAATTCAGCGGGCAAGAGCGACTGGGACGGGGGCGACTGGGAAGGAGCGAACGGGAGACGAGACGGGGCTCGCCTCAATCTCAGGCAAGAATATGGGCGACGAGATGGAAAATGGGGGACACTGGGGGCGAGACAGGGCGCAGGCCAGCAGAAACAGGGAAGGCAACGACGCAAGAAAGGAAAGAACGACCTGCTAAAAGGGGGGTGTGGAGTGTGTGAGCACGACAGGCAGTGGCCAGAAAATGGGCCAAATGGAGGGCGCAATGGAAACGAAATGGGTGATGCAAGGGAGGGCACCAGAGGGGGTGGGTCTAACAAATTTGGGCAGCCACGACGAGACATGACAGCACTTTGAGTGCACTCTGGGGGCAACCTTGCCAGTCTTGAATGGGCAACGGGGCTTTCCAAACATGCGCTAGCTAACGGGGGGGGAGCTTGGGTGGGGTGCTCTTGCCCTATTCAGTGCGATACGAGTGAGCACATATGGGCGACGGATGGGGCAGGAATGCGCCATGGGCGACGTCGTACCGCAGGCTCCGAGCGACGAGGAAGGAGCGAAGGATGCATGCTGGACCGAATAAAGTGTTTGCAGCGATCGTGATATTGGAGGATGATGCCATGGAGGATGCCGCAGCTCTGTGAGGGCGAGCACGGCGTATTTGCTGCTAACGTACTGCTCGTATGGTTTTCGTCTCTACGCGTTCTTGCAGTGCAGGCGATCTGCCCAAGGGATGAGCTCAGGGAGAGCGCAAGCTGCCCTTGGGCCACCGCTGACCTCGCCAAAGTGCTATTTCTCGCCAAGACGAAGTATAAATACCTCCCTTGTTTTGACAGGTCGAGCGCCAGGCGCTTTCGATCGCTGTGCAGGCTCACTGCAGCGATTCCACACAGGTGCGCAACAGCCCCGAGGTTGCTGAGTAGTCGTGAGCCGAATTATTGCTTGGAGCTGTCCCCAGTAGCGCGGGCCTAGTGCTGTATCTCGAAGGAGAGCCATGACGCTAAGATTCCGTGTTGGACGACCAATATGCCAGCATCGTCCGCGCATCGTATCGTACTGCGCCTGCCAGTTGTTCATGATCTGCTTTGCGCAGGTCTTCTGTTCATATGCAGTTCGACTAATCCTGCTGCGCGTATTGCCTTGTGTGGCTTCCTCGTCTTTGCATGGCTGCGTGTTTTTTTCCCGCCTTGCTTCTGCCGCAATCTATTCACGTTTGTTTGTTTTGTTTGTTTGCTTCCTCACATGCATGCCGTCAGCATGGCTGGGGGGGGCTGTTGGCTGGGAGTGTGTGCCAGCGTGTGGTGTGTGCCAGACCGTGTCTGTGTGAGAGGCGTGTGCGAGAAGGAACAGGGAGGAGTGGATGCACCCCTATTGCCGTGATCCCACTGGGTGGGTATTCTAGGCAGCCCGTCCATCGAGTTTCAGCCTGCGTTAGTATGCGGCATAGCTAACACGGTACTGGCGTCCTGGGTCATCTTGGGCAACGGTTGCGCATTCCCCGGTACCTCCCTATCTGCCGTCCCCTGTCTATTAACAGACGGCCAGATTCTGGTACATTGTGGTGTTTCTTTTGTGTGCCGGGTCTGTGTTTTGCACTTTCCCCGGGCGAGAGGGCCACTCATGGAGGCTTTGACAAGGCGTCCACAAGGCAGGCGTTCGTGTGGTGGTATCGGCGAGGCAAGCAAGACGAGACGAGACGAGACAGGACAGGCAAGACAGACTTGACAGCATAATAGACATGACAGATAAGATCACAGAGCCAATCCGAGAAGCCAATAACGCGCAGATGACGGCCAGATAGGCAATCTCCATTTGTGCATCGAGACAATACGAAAGCACTTACTATGTGACTACTACTCGTACGTATTCCGGCTTGCTAGACTATGCGCATCTCAGATTGCCCACTATCACCAGAATTTGTTTGTCCGCGGTCAACACTTGCTCGCTAGTGGCGCTGTGCCAATCCTTGCCAGATTTGTTGCACGAGTATCGTACTCGCAGAAGGCTTGAGCGTCCTCTGCTGTCTGCCAGAGAAAAAAGTCCTCGTCAGATAGGCCGGTACATCATTATCCACCTCCGTTGTCTGTCCAGTCTGGTTCGTATCTGGCCAATGAGCAGTCTCTGTCCCCTCTTTAGCACCGCATCTAAAGGAGACCGATGTGCAGCCAATGCAGAGATGGCCACCAAAAATGGCCTCGTCCACCAGCGAAAGCATGTGAACGCCATCGCGACGACAGCCAAGATAAGCCCACATGTATGCGAGATACTCGGCGCACAACGTGTTTCTCGGTTTCGTTCCATTTTCTTTTCGTTCTATATTAATGGCACAGAACCGCAGACAGAACGTAGGAGAACCACAAAAGAGCCACCATCCGTCTTCCCCGTTGGCTGCGGTCAGCAAACAGTAGTTACTTCTCCCATAGAATTTTGTATCTCACACCCTCTCCATTTCGGTGCCAGGACTAGTTTGATCCGCGTGGTGAGGAAAAGGGTCACAATGCACGGGCCACTCATCCTGCAGGAGAACAAAGCTCTAGAACGAGGTACTGAGGCCGACACACCATTAGGACTGCCATTTCCGTTGTTCTCCCCCACAAAACGGCCCTGACCACTGGGAGACTTCCCCGGCCAATGACAGGTCGATAAAATTAAATCGATAAATAAATGATAAAATAGCGATTGGAAAAAAAAAAAAAAAGACGTAACTACACAAGAAATTGGGAAAAAAAAAATTAGGAAAGCTTCAGCGTTCGTCCATCACAAAGCTGCTGCCCCATCTCTTTTTGAGAAGGCGCATTCTCTCATATTTCGTCTCTAAGAAAAGACTTTGCTTACGGAGAGAACACGCCAATAGCCGTTGTCGCTCGTCGCGAGACTCTCGAGAGCTCTGTGCCAGCTCCATAGAACGACCCCTCGAAACAACGTCAACTCTCGAACCCTTGCACCTGGGCATCGAGTCTATCCCCTCTTATATGACGATCCGTGTGTGCTGAGATGTGCAACCGCCTCCCTGAAGCTCCCCCACAGACCCTACTTTGAACAGCCATGACGAACACGACTCTGCCAGCACGCCCTGGCAAGTCCTTCCCGGCGAAGAAGTCTAAGACAAACACCCCGTCCAAACCCAACCTGCAGCCATTGAGAGGTCAACGGGCTTCTTCGGAACAGGCGAATACCGTACTGGGGAAGCGCAAGGGCAACACGGATACGGAAGAGAAGGGCGGCGCTGGTCGGCAGCCACAGAAGAAGGTAGCTGCAGGCGGTGCAGTCCCGGGGCGCTCCACGCGTGTTGTGCCTGCCACGCCAGGGGCTATTGTCAATCTGTCTTCTACGCAGCAAGGCACAGCCCAGCCCGAACCCGATGGTGGGGCCCCTTTGGCGTCGAGAAAGAAGAACAAGAAGAGACAGAATGGACGGGAGTCGGCCGATGGGCAGACGAACACGGGAGAGACGCAAAAGATCGCGGACAAGGAACCACAGCAGAACCGCAAGAAGCAACGAGGACCACCGCCATCCATGCTCCCGCGAGAGCCCCACGAGGGACTTCTGGCCGATCTCGAGCCCAAATACAACGTACTGCTCCTCTCTGTCATCTCCTCGACCAAGATGGAGAAGCGCATTGCCGCCGTGATGAACCATATCCAGGCCGGGACAGCACAATCCTCCCGTCCAGGTGTTGTTCTGTTGCATGCCCGCGCGCGCGATGCCACCAAGATGATCTCCATTGTTGAGATCGTGAAGCGCCGCATACGCGAGGGCTTCTTCGTAGCCAAAGGGACAGAGGAGGCTCGGCCTCAAGATAAGGCATGGTTTCAATACAACCGGGTATACGATGTGGAAACAGAACCAAATACTCCGGAAGCAAAAGAGCAAAAGGAGCAAGAGGCATCGGGAGGGGCGCAGGCAGAAGATGAAGAAGAAGAGGAAGACGACGACTTTGAACCGGTACCACAACGTTTCCAGGAAGCGGCCGGCGTTGCCCCGAGGAAAACGGTCACCGTCACTTATATGAGCATCTTCTTGTCGCGGACGACCGTTCCGGAGCTCCAAAAGAAGCCGGACATCACCACGCAGGCCAGCACCGACCAAAACGAGATCGAGTATCAAGAATGGATCAGCCGCCAGGTCTGAGGAGGATGAAGCGGGCATGGAAAGCGGATAGCCTACTTTTGCATGAGCATATATGCAATGAAGTAGACACAATGATACCCCCATCTACTTGCGAGATAATACAACATGAATCGATATTGACATCGTTTACACTTGCCGAAATACGGTGTGTGTTGCTCGTACTGTGTGTCATATAAAACATTTGTGTCTTGTATTGGGCTATCGCATATGGTATACATATTATATTTACAACAGGTCTGTTCTCGAGCAGGTGGTGCGTATTCCAAAAAGCCTAACTAGTTATATATGTTATATCTAGCTTGGGTCTACTTGAAACGATGCAATCCAGAAACGGAAAATAAAAAAATAAAACGCGGCTTTTTCCAGACGATGCAAAGCTATTCGTTATACAGATGATGCGCCCCATGTACTCTTGTTCCTCTCTCTACCATCTTCTCCGTCTAGCAAATCCAATCCATTCTGACAATCCCGGTCAGAGGCAGTTCCCTTCAGGAACCTTTGGGTTATTTTTTTTTCTTGTTTATTGTCTTCTTTAATTTGTACAGGTATCACGGCAGAGTACTCTTCAAGAAAGGCCCTGCCCGAGGTGGCTATGCATGTTTTCTTTTTTCCAACACCCAAGGATATCTGTGTGGTATATTTGAGAAAAAGGATGGCATCGAGGTGTGTAGTGTGTGTGTGTGTGTGTGTGTGTGTGTGTGTGTGTGTGTGTGTGCGCGCGCGCGCGGTGTGCCTGCAACGGTGGCATAGCAATTGGACGTCGGCTCGGCTGTCGTTGTGTCGCTGTGTTCCCCCCCCTTTTTTTTACGGAGTGCCGGCCTTGGAGGTGTAGACGATGCGCAGCACAAAGTTGACCACGACGGCCAACACCAGGATGATGGCCAGGAAGGTCGGACCGAAGCGATCGTCGAAGCCGGCCTGGCCACGCCGCCTTATGGACTTGGCGCGCCAGTGGTAGGTGAACAGCGCATACAGCATGGTGACCAGGGCGACGCCGGTGAACAGAAAGGCCGAGATAAAGGCGGGACGGTCGCCAAAGTTAAGCATGCCGATGGCGAGGGCGCCGAGGATGACGGTAAAGTTCATCCATGACAGGAATGTGCGCTCGTTGGCGAAGAAGACCTTGGGCTCGACGCGGGTCGGCAGGGCAATGCGCTTGCCTAGAGGAGGATGAGAGACAGGGTTAGTGGTGAATTCTTCAAAGGGCGGACAACGCTTGGATTGAGCTTGGAAAGCTGTCCAGGGGAGTTTTCGTCGTGCGCGACATACCAGGAGCGGTTTGGAGGAGAGGTTGGCTCGACATGGTCGGAGAAAGAGGGGGTGGTCCCTGGGACTAGAGGTTATGCCGGAAAGAAAACAAAAGTTGACTCGAGAGCGGCAAATAAAGAAACAAATCGTCAAGAGCCGAATCGTCAAGAGTCGCCGGCCGTCGGGGGTGCTCAAAGTCCTGATGGAGCGTGCGAGGAAAGATGAAACGAGAAAACCGAGAGAGCTGGGGAACGCCAGGGTCTTCTGACTTTTTTTTGGTTGTTGTCGTTCCAATTAATGGGGGCCAAGACTTATGGCGCCGGATTCCCTCCTATTGTACTATCTTCAGCTCGTCTGAGAGATAACGAGATACTAGTCGCCGGCAAGAGCTTGTCGTCTTCAGCAACAGGAGAAAGAAAATCGAGGTTAAAGAGAGCAGGAAAGGAAAAAAAAAAAGAAAAGATCCTGTGGGACAAAGATGGAGGAGTTTTATTTTTCGTCGGCTAGCAGATGCACAAGGGCGGAATTGAGCAATGAGCGATTAGCGAGCTTTGTGCCTGGCCGTGGCGGCCCATGATGGTCAGTCAGTCGTCGTCTGGTCAAAGACCAAAAAAAAATAAAAGGAAAAAAGAAAGCTATCGTATGGAGCTTGTTGGTCCCAACATGGACCCCCTTTCAGGTTGTTTATGACGCGCACGTGGGCATTTGATTGGTCCACATCGCTTTGTCATCACGTGGGCATAATGTCATAGCTGCCTGTCTCGCACACAGTCGACCAATCGGACGTCATAGAGGAGCTACGAGTGCACATGGCGGGCCCGTTCTGGATCCCCTTTTTTCCCCGTCTTGCCCCAGGGACAGCTGACCCGCAGATGTCAGTCAAAAGGTGTGCGTCAAACTGGTGTAAAAAGCAAGCGATGAGAAGCAGAAACGCAGCAGAGAAGAATGAGCGATAAAAGCAATGTATACTTAAATGTTATCATCTTGCATACGCCGGGGGGGGTGCGGAGCAGGGTCCAAGACACGCGCGTAATGGCCCGTTCCAACCACCGGAATCTACCGTTTCGTCTCCATGCATCACCTGGGCTGCCACTATGATGGATTTCTAGTCCCCCACTTGTGTATCTCCAGCCTTGTGCAGGTGACTCTGGCAGCCTTGCCAGGCGAAACGGGGGGCTAAAGGGAAAGGCATACCGTGCTCAGCCACAAACTTGGCTTGCTATGCCGTGGGCACCGGCATCCTCCTAGGCAACACATGGGCACAGCTGGTTTAAATAATAATTTATATAAAAAAGGTCATATGACTTGGCTGAATGGCTGTCTCATTGGCTACCTTTGGTGATTGTCAAATTCATAGTCACGATGGTCCGGGTTCTCATTGGCTACCTTTGGTGATTGTCAAATTCATAGTCAGAATGGTCCGGGTTGCGAGTGGAAATAGTCTGTTTGAATGGAGAGCTTTTGTGGTTGCCTTGTCCTCTTGCCCAGGTTGTCTATTTGTCTTGTAATTGCGCCCACAGTTCAAATAGACGGCAAACAATCTGAGCATGGTGTTTGTAAAGCCAGGCAGGTTTTGTTTGTGGCATACGGTTGATGTTTTTGTTCAGGTTGTCGGCACACAAACAAGTTGAACACATGTACTATGATATTGAGCGTAAGTAAACCATAAAAATTTTGTACCTTTTCGGCAATCTTTGTTACAATTAGAGCTCTCGCTGCTCCTCGTAAGCCCCGAACCGGTCGAGAGCACGTTTAGGAGGCTTGAGATAATGCTATTATACTTGATTTTCTTCAGTCTCTGATCGATAGTATGTTAGCGATGTCTTAAGCAGTCAAAGAAGTAAACGGTATGCATATTCTGTACTGGATAGTTTTTTACTGAATAGTTTTCCCGTCTGAATACATGTCTTTTTCACTGAATACCTTCGTTTTTTTTTCTATTGGCTAAAGACCCCTGCCGAGCCCTAGTTGTACAGGGGTAGGGCCTATACGTGATCGTTTTGGTTCATTTCATGGGGTGACCATAGTAAAACCCCAACCGTGGACTGTAACTTAATGTTTTCTTGCGCACACTTATTCGAGTCACCAAGGCAAGGAACCCGATTCTACATTTCAAGTCCTTGAATGACAATGTTTCGTTTTCCGCTCTTACAGCCACGGCTGCGGAAACCTCTTCATCTATCAGTAGGTTTTTTTTTTTTTTGCCATATACATATATCGAAAAAAAAAACAGCATAAGTTATCCAAAAACAAACCCCAATTTCGACCCAACCCGATATCAGGTCTACTGAATAAAGTAAGCCCGGTTTATTTGTGACTGACGATACTGATGCAACGCCTAGACACAAGCACCAGGACGCTGGGGATATCTCCCCATACGTAACCATGCCTCGCATGCACCCCTGAAGATCAAGTTTCCACTTTCGAAGAAGCCCAGAGCTCTCACCGCTCCATCCGCTGAGCAACAGCGTATTGTCAAAGGCGTCGATAAGGGGAATGTCTTGGTGAATGCAAGTCCCGGATCGGGCAAGACAGCCACAGCGGAAGCTATCGTCGCTGCCTACCCCAACAAGAGAGTCGCGATTATCACTTTCTCGAAGTTCCTTCAGAGAGAAACGGCGAAACGTCTCATGTCTTACAAAAATTGTCAAGTCTTTACTTTTCACAAGATGGGTGGTAGCCTTCGTGGAAGCGTGGTGCAAAACAATTCTGGTTTGTGGGCGATGAGGCGAAAGGCTCTCGCCGACAATCAACTACCTGATTGGAAGTATGAACCATTTGACATCATCGTGCTGGATGAATACCAGGACTGCAACGAGCTCCTCCTCTGGCTGACATGTTGTTTTCACACGGCCATCAGGCAGGCGGCAGGTGGTCGAGCGGCGAGGCTGGTCGTGCTTGGGGACGAAATGCAAGAGCTTTTTCACTTCCTCGGCAGTGATTCTCGGTTTCTCACCATGGCTCGCGAGATTCTCGGTCCCCTGACACCATCCTATTCGTGGACACAGGAAGTCTTGAGTCAAAGTTTTCGGTTGTCCAAGCAGCTTACCAGTTTTATCAACAATACGTTTTTTGGTGGGAAGAAGCTCTTGACGAGTTGCAAAGAAGGCCCTAAACCGATTGTGCTTCGATGCGATCCATTTCATACCCCCAAACTGGCTAATCAGCTGTTACCCCTGATTTTCAAGTACGGGCCGGAAAACACCGCGATCCTTGCGCCGTCCACTCGCAACAATGGACCGCTGAAATATTTGGTCAATAGGCTGTCGAAAAACTATCGTATCAAGGAAGCCGTCCTGCACGATGATGAAGCACCGCTGTCCGGTAAAGCTACAAGGGGCAAATTGCTGGTATCCAGTTTCCATCGGTTTAAAGGCAGCGAACGAAACCTCGTCATTCTCTTCGGCGTGGACGCATCCTATTTCAAATACTACGATCGTGATTCACCAGGCAACCGCTGCCCAAACCCTGTTTTCGTGGCCTTGACACGTGCTAAAGAGCAGCTCGTCTTAGTCCACAATGACGGACAACAACACATGCCCTTCGTATCCGAAGACGCTATGCATGAGACGGCAGACGTCATCAACCTGTCGTGTAAAGAGGCGAAGACCCGGCAACCCGACACGTCAACATGCACCGATAAGGTGTTTAACGTGGCAGCTTCAGACATGGGCAGGCATTTGCAGGATGATGATCTAAGTCAGATTGTGGCCCGATTTGTGTCTCTTCGAAAGCTCTCCCCACCGCTGCCAAAGGCAAAACACATCGACGTACCGACGATCGTTAAAGTGGGTGGTGGCTCAGACTTTCACGAGGCTGTCAGCGATCTCAACGGACTTATTGTGCTTGCCGCATTTGAACATGCCGTATGCGGTACTCTGAAAAGCCTTCCGTTGCCTAAGGGCGATGATCCTGAAGACAGGATACCAGCGAAAAATACGAGACGTTACGTGGCGTGGCTCTCTCAACGCGCATGCAAGTATGAAGCACAAGCTTCGGGTTATATACCGCGGAAGGTTCAGATGGAGAACCATACATTTGACTGGATCAAGCCGGACATACTGTCCTCGGCTACTCAGAGACTGCAAGAGGAAATAGCACACTCGGGCCTCAAGTTGCAGTTTGAAGTGAATCTTGACAAGGAAATTGAATTCGACAATCAAGTGTCCCATCTACGTGGGCGAGCAGACATTGTCAGGTCTTTCCCTATGCCGAACACGCCCGGCGGGAAGGAACGTATCGAATCTGTGTGGGAAATCAAGTTCGTATCGCAGCTCACACACACCCACGTCGTGCAGGTCTGTGCGTATGCCTATATGCTCTTCTCTCAGTCCAGAGAAGTGCCACGCATCATTCTCTACAACGCGAAAGACGGAGAGAAGTGGGAGATCACACCACTGAACGGCCCCGAAGACTTACTGCTCCTGATTGAGAATGTTCTTCGACTGAAATACACCAAGAAAAGAGAGCAAGAAGATAAGGAGTTTATTGAGATGTGCGCAAGGGCAAGGAACGAGGTTATGCAGGCAGGTGTACAGGGAAGCAACGAGAGAGCGACTGTATAATCCACATTACACCATTCGAGCGGGATCAGATTTTCAAAAAGGGGGGGGGGGCACAACAAGGAAAGGTGCTGAGCTGCGTCGGGAGGGAGAAGCCGATGGGCGGAGGGTTAATGGGGGGTGCCACCAGAAATTCGAGAAGGGGAATACCTGTTTTCGAAGCTCTCGTGGGGTTTCTCCTTCGTGTTGTTACGAATCGGTAATGAGAATCATGAAATGATATATGGAGAAGAAATGTGAACCTCTTACATAGTAGATGTGAGCTCCAGTTATTACTGTTGTAGTGAGCTTTAATGCGGGGAACATCCATGAGCCCCTGAATGTGGCACTAACTGGACCCCTCACCGCCTTTGGGCAGAAGCACGGCAACGCTGACCAACAGGAGACAGTTGAATGTTTATTTACTTTGGCCAGAAAACTTCATCTGTGATAGCCCTTCCCATCCAGCCGCCGTCGAAGAAACCGATTGCAACGCCATACAAGACACAAAAATATCATCATGGCCGAAGCTCAGTCAAACAGCGTATGTTTCTTTTCACCTGCCGCTTCCAAGGGGGGTTTGAGACCAGGCAGGACAGGGTACTGACGTGGCATGATTTGCCTACCCCCTTTACAGCCGATCAAGACCACGCGTCTCAAGCAGATCGTCGAAGATGTGAGAACTCGCCGCCCCAGACTACGATGGTGATACTAGGAGGACGCTACGAAGATACGAATTTGGCGGAGAGAGGTGGTGAGAAAGAGGAAAAGAAGAGGAGAAGGGGAGAGAGAGAGAGAGAGAGAGAGAGAGAGAGGAAAATAAGACAGGACACATACACTGAGGATGGGAGACGACATGCTGACAGAGGACACAGGCTTGCCAAAGTGCAATCGGCAGCGCCGAGTTCTACGAACACAGCAAGACCGAGACATGGAACACGGCCATCATTGTACGTTTGGAGATTGGCACTGGAAGACAACACCCCTGGTGATCTGGAGTGCAGGAGAAGACTGCCCTCCCCCCCCGACTGACAAGACTGACAACACCCTCCCAGAACAACGTTCTCAAGGCCGTGGTGGCTGAATCGTCGACCGGCACGAACGGCGCTCCGACCTACAAGTTTGCCGTCAACAGCACGATCGTGCAGCACCTCGTGCCGACATCGCAGCTGAACAAGTCGCAAGGAAGCAGCGCAGCAGACGAGAAGACCACGGCCACTGGCACGGACGGCAAGCCGCACGTGGGCCGCCGCGGCATGCACAGCGCGCAGGCAGCGTACTGGAACGAGAAGACGGACGGCATGTGGACGTACAAGTACGACGGCGAGGGCAAGGGCATGGATATCATCGTGATGGTGCTGTGGGTGGCCTACGACACCGGCAGCCGGTCGTAAGGGGTAAGCCACCTTTCATGGGACGTGCCTATTGGGACGTCGTCTAGATGTCATGTGTGGGAGAAAAGAGAAGAGCAGAAGAAGCGGAAATCCTATTTCTTTCGTCTTATCTTTCTTCTACCTTTGTTCTTATCTTTCTGTTTTTGTACGGAGTACTCGAGCTGCATTCTGCTTCATCCTTCCTAGGAAGTAATTTTCGGGAAACCTTGTTTGTTTTGGCTTTTTTTTTTGAAATACGAAAAACGCATACGATGGGACCAGCCGTCTGCTGTTTGGACCTGTGACTGAAGGGAGCGGTTCGTTGAGCTCGCATGGCAGGAAACACGTTGGTGTTCTGAACCCAACAACCGTAACCTCGAATCCTATGAGAACACCTGGCTTATTACTACGCAAAACCAAGTTTGTTTGCGTGGACACGCAAGGAATTTGTGATAAAGACAAAGGGTGCGGACGAACGCACAATAGGTCGCACAAGGGCCGTTCCTTAGCTCTGCCGAGCAGAGGTGACCCTGGGACAGTCTTACTAAGCAGACTAGAAATAACAAAGACACCGACAGTGCCACGAGAAAGTACATAATAGCACGAACAATTGGACGGCCAAGCTATTAAAAAATACCAACCAGGTTTTTTGAGTTGTCCAAACAGGAAGTTGATGCCGGCAATCTGTGTCGAATCGAGTGAAATCAAGTTTTGCTCTTTCCCCCCGTTTGTTCTGCCTTGTTGCATCCCGGATCCTTATCAATCCATCGGGTGTGTCTGACATCATAGGCTCCGCGATGATGCATGTGGCGAAAAACCGGCGCGAAAAAAACATCCACTGCATAGTAAGAAAACCAAGGAACATAGTAAGGACCGCCCAGCCCGTTCGACCGTTGGCATCATTGGCACAGTTTTAACCTCGCCTTATTAACGTCTTGCTCTGCCAGGCTGCTAATACATAGTAACAACCGTTTGGACAAATGATATGCACTCATCGGCTGACTGGCCGATTGGGACAAAGAACGAGAAACAACCGGTAAGAAGCTGGGCATCAATCATCAATCAGCCATCGGAGATCAGGAAACCAAGGCTATCTGAACTTTCTGCCCCTTTGCCGCGCGGGACGCGGCATGGGATAACTACAGCTTGGGGACGTGGGATGACCTGCATAGCAGATGCACACCCTGTAGCACCACCGTGATTAGATGTGCTGGCCGCATCTCTGCTGTGGCCAAATCAGGCAACCGAGATCAAAAAGGCCAAGGCTGCAGAATGTTCAGGAATGCCGGGCACGCCCAGACCGGCATTTCTCTGACCGATGGAAACCCGATTAGGAAGGGACACCCAGACCGAGAACAGCAGTAGTGCAGCAGCAGCACACCAATACAAGCACTCTCGTGGACAAGCCCACCCGAACACCCCAAATACAACAGGGCGTGACCCAACCAGCCTAGAGTGCGTGGTGTATCTGACGTACACCGTAACTATTACTACTACATAGTATGTATGTACTCGTAGTTGTTCTTGTTGTTCTTAGGCTCTGCCTGGGCAAGGTGCCGGAATTACGCCCATTGCCAGGCGGTGCTAGCGGTGTTAGGCCAACGCCGAGGGCTGCCACTGGGCAGACAAAGAGCAGGCGCGACGGGGGGCAAAGAGAAAGGGACAGTCCGAGTGTCGGCCTATCTAGAGGGAAGGCGCAACCTAGGCAGAAAAAGTCTGTTTCTAGTCGGGTCACGCGTCCATATTTCTATGACCACCGTCTCCTGTTTTTGAGCCTCTTTATTTTTGAGCTTCTCTAACGAGACTCGTCTTCTCGACACAAATTCCCTACAAGTTCCATTCGCGTGGCATTGCTCGACCTGGTCACAAGACCGTCTGCCCAGAAAACAAAAAACCACCACTCCTCCCATACGCGCCCTGCCGTCTTATCTGCGAACCGGGACCCCTCCAACGGCCAGCCACTGCCAATCGCGACAGGCGGCTCCTCACTAATCATACGACCACAGGTCCCTTTTCTGGCTGTTCTGGCTTTGCTGGCTGGCTGGTCGTCCTCCTGGCCTCCGCTCCGTCCTCTGTCGACTGCATCCCACTGCCGTTCCATTTTGCGCAGGTCTAGGCGACTTGTTCGACGGGGGTTGTCGCGCTCCGGCCGCATTCCCCGAACTGCCTGCATTGGACGACTGCCTGCATTGGACGACACCCACCTGCATTCGCGCATCGTCACTGGGACGCTCCCTCTTGCCGTCGACCCATCCCTATCAGTTGGAGCCAATCCCAGCCGCGGACTGTGCCTCCTTGCCTCATGAGCCCGCTATTGAGGACGCTCCCAAGACATCCTACGTTTGACTACCAGGCCCCCAACGCTACCTGAACGGCCTGCCCGACCAAGTCGTCATACCATTCCTGCAGACCACTGCAGAAAAAGTCACCTGGCCAGCCTTTTTGGCTTCATATATAATTGCCAATTGCCATCAGCACGGACAATACTACCCCACACTGTTTGCTGTTTCAATCGACCGTCATCGATCAATCAGCTCTACTGCAACCCACAACCAGCAAGCAAACAAGTCCATCCACGCAATCCGTGCAAGGCACAGCAAACACCAACTCGCAAACAAGACAGAACACCTCCGACACTACCTGACAACCCATTGTCATCACTGCCCAACTCCGCCTACCAACCACAATGCTTGAGGGCTTTTATGTTTCTCAAAGTGGCCCGGCCTCTTTGACCCGCCCTGCAGACGTCAAGATGTACAGCCGCGAGGAGCATGGCAACAGAGGAGAAAAAATCATGCGCGGAGGCCTGCCTTACCGGGTGCCGCGACGTGCCCAGTCCACCCACGACTATGTGTACCCGACCCCGCCTCCGGGATACGCATGGGGCGACTCGCGCACCGTCCGCATGTACCAGAGCTCCGTCTCTGGCCCCAGCTCCGGCTCCAGCCACGGCTCCAGCTCCAACACTGGCAGTTCCGGCAGCGTACCGCAGACGCCTTCGTCGTCTTCTTCCTCGTCCTCCTCGACGACGCCTGCCGAGACCGTGTCTCAGCGTCCACCAACCATTGACGAGGAATCCGCGTCTTCCCACACCTCACACAACCCACACGCGGCGCCGCCAAGGACAGCACCGAGAATGCCCGCAACGCCAACAACGCCAGTGGCAAAGGCAGCAGCCGCAGCCGTGGCCGCGGCCCCGGCTGGTGTAACCATCCCTCCACGGCCGAAGCTACCCCCTCCGCGGCGATCCTACTCGGTGCAGGACTACGAGCCGGTGCCGCCGACGCAGCTGCCGTCGGTCAACCTGACGCTCGAGGACCTGCCGGCCGAGCTGCACTATGCCATCTTCGACTTCCTGGACCCGATTGACAGCACGTGCCTGGGGCTGACGAACAAGCACTTCTACGACATCCACCGACGCATGCACGGCGCGGTGTCGCTGTCCGCACGGCGGGCCGGGCCGAACGACATGGAGTGGGTGTGGCATCTGGCGGGCCGGATGATGCGCGGCGAGTCGGATGCAGCGGCGCTGGCGGCGACAACGAATGCGCTGGCCATGCTGCGGGTACGCGGCCAAGCGCTGTGCCGCAAGTGTGGTGTGTCGCGATGCGAGCTGCACAAGCACATCCAGGGCTGGATGGGGCCGGAGTACGAGTACTGCACGGTACGCGAGAAGTTTGGGCCGCCGGCGCCGGAGGGAGCGAAGGAGTTCTGCTACCTCAGCAACCCCAAAGATCCGCACCGATGCGGCCGGCACCGCGTCCACAAGTCTCGACCGTCGACCCCGGAGCACAAGCACTGAAGGGACGTCGAGAGGGATGCGCTTGCTGAGAACTGCCGAGAACCCCTTCGATGCCACGTTGTCGCTCTCATTTTGGCACTTTTTGATCGGATCATCTGTTTTAACATGCCACATACCATACCACGCATATCATTACATACCATTATCACGGAGGAACGCACGCACGGAAGCATGCGCTGGGGAAGGCAAGGCGTTACATTATGCTTATTCGGGGGGGAAATTACGGTGGTCTTGTTTTTTTTTGAATTTCGATGTACAGACTAAAGATGGACCAATATGTGGGAACGGGGGGAACAGGAGATGTTATACCAGATATACCGCGCCATAACAACGTATACCAGACTATGCCAGACAAGACGCCATACGGCGGCCGCGTCCTGGGGACGCGCCGACTAATAAAAATGTAAGATAATAAATAGTTCAGGCTCTTCAGCAAGAAAAAGAAATGCTTGACCAACACCAGCCTCACAAGGCCACAGCACGCACGACAAGGCTATGCGGGCCGACGTGGTAGACATTGCTGTAGAGAGGAACACGCGTCCCCGTTTTAGTGCCAGCACCCGGCTCTTGCTTGTCAGCTCAGAATGGCGGCCTCCGCAGGTGCTAGCGCACACCACACACAGGACCCGGCGCACTTGGTGGGCTAGTCTGGCACATGTCTGGTCCCACGCTGGAAGAGTGGTGGTGGGCGGTGGTTCAGCAGGGTGAAACAGGCTGAGTTCGCAGCTGAGTAGGCCGATGTAGAGAAACCCAGATGGCAGGAGCGACCTGGGTCCCAGCAGGACATTGGGAGAGGCAGGAGGGATCTACACCGTACGCCAACAAAGACAAGGAACAATGGCAGGCGCGACCTGAAAACACAGCATGCCGAGAAAAGGCAGGCTCCATGACGCCATCTGAAAGCCACGCGAAAGCCACGCCGCGAGAAGAATCTCCCCAGATACAAAAATCAAGGAAAAAAAAGAGGGGAACAAGGAAAGCGAGAATGAGGACAGCGACCGCCACAGCCAGACAAGCAGACAGACAAACGAATAGACAAACAGTAGCTGAAAGCAGGCAGACCGACAGGCAGACGAGCAACCCAAGCCAAAGGGGCCAAGAGCAGCATGTAGTCGTCTCTCCTTGGCTGCATTGCATATTCACCTGTCCCCCCCCTATTTTCCATATAAATCTAATTTTTTTTTAATTCTCTCAATTGTTGGGAATTTCGACCCACGGCCTGCATACCACAACACTAACCAACTCCTACGAGCACTACGACTACCAGTATGAACTAGTTGGTTACTACCATTACAGCTATTTCTCGCAGCTCCATTTTCCTCTTCTTCCCGCCAGGGTTCTTTCATTTCTTCGTCCCGCCTTTCGCCTCTTCTCTCCCTTCTCTTCTTCGACTTGCCCTCTGGCCAGCTGCCACCCAACGTCATTTCCCTGTCCGTCCTGTTCTCCCTCTCTGCTTTCCGTACTATTACTGCCACCCCCCCTTAATACTGCCTCCTCGTTTTCATTTGACTGCTCTCTCCCCCGTTTCTCGCCTGTCCTACCGGCCAACCGATCCTTCGCCCGCCAGCCGCCGTCATCCCTCCCGGTATCGTTATCGCCCTCGGCACTCGATTGACCGCTCCCACGTTGCATTGAATTGCATTTGACAGACGCACACACACACACACAAACACACAGCACACTATTTTTCGGCACTCGGACTCTCTTTTGCACGGTCTGTCCTATACTATACCTGGGGACATCTGCCGACGTCTCCCCTCCGCTCTCGACACCAATTGCCCTCGACCGTACACTTCGTTTGTATTTCCTTTCTTCCTCCCAACCTCCTCCTCCTCCAACCACAGCCACAGCAGCCATGGCGCCGTCAAAAGCCTCGGTCGGCCAGTCTCCGGCTGGCAGCAAGCGGAAGCGTGCTAGCGCCGCAACGCCGGCCTCGGACGGCCACGACGAACGTGAACAGCAAGAACACGAACCCGAACAAGTCTCGACCCCTTCCTCCTCCTCCCGCCGCAGCACCCGTCGCCGTGCCGCCGCAGCCAGCACTCCCCAGAACGACGAAGAGACCCAGGCAGCGGCGCGGCCCAGCAAGCGGCAGCGGCCGAATCGTCCTGTCGAGGGCGCTCTGCCGGCGGAAGTGGACGGCGCCGGCGACGACGACATGGCCGACGAGGATGACGAGGATGGCGACGACGACGACGACGACGACGACCGCACGAGCGCCGAGCTCACGCCGCCGCCGATTGGCAAGCTCATCGACCCGGTCGGCGGCTACAAGACGAACCCGCCCCCTACCGACCGCGCTGTGCGTGTGTACGCCGACGGCGTCTTTGACCTGTTCCATCTCGGGTGAGTGTGTTTTTTTTCGGGGGTTTTTTTGGCGTCCATTTCGACCAGCAAAGACTTTGGGGCCAGTTCGAGCCACCTCGAGCCAGGTCGAGCCATTGTCCGTGGTCTTCTCTCACCGGTTCAATTTTTTTTGTGTTGTTTGTCTTTTCTATTTGCTAACCCCTCCCCGTCCCTCACTCACAGTCACATGCGCCAACTCGAACAGGCCAAGAAGGCCTTCCCCGATGTCCACCTGATTGTCGGCGTGACGGGCGACGAGGAGACGCACAAGCGCAAGGGCCTGACTGTGCTGTCGGGCAAGGAGCGGGCCGAGACGGTGCGTCACTGCAAGTGGGTTGACGAGGTCATTGAGAACTGCCCGTGGATCGTGACGCCGGGGTTCCTGGAGGACCACCAGATCGACTACGTGGCGCACGACGACATTCCGTACGGCGCGGACGAGGGCGACGACATTTACGCGCCCATCAAGGCGGCCGGCAAGTTCCTGGTGACGCAGCGCACCGAGGGCGTCAGCACGACGGGCATCATCACCAAGATTGTGCGCGACTACGAAAAGTACATTGCGCGCCAGCTCAAGCGCGGCACTTCGCGCCAGGAGCTCAACGTCAGCTGGCTCAAGAAGAACGAGCTCGAGCTCAAGCGCCACGTCCAGGATCTGCGCGACAACATCCGCGCCAACTGGAGCACCACGGGCCAGGAGCTCGGCCGCGAGCTGCGCCAGTTCTGGCCCGCCAGCCGGCCCCAGAGCCCGCGGCCGTCCCTGCAGATCACGTCGCCCTCCATGTCCTCGCTGCAGGCCGAGTTTGTCCCCGGCAGCGGCCCCACGAGCCCGACCCCGAACCCGGCAGCAGCCAGCAGCCGTGCCACTCTTTCGGCGAGCAATGCTGGTAACAACAACGGCACGCCTACGGGACCCAAGTCCCCTGTGGGCAACGACTTTGTCGCCGGCTACGCCCTGGGCCTGATTGGCGGAGTCCGTTCTTGGGTACGTCACCATTGGTTTTTCCTATTCTTCCTATTCTTTTTCTACGGGCTCTTTTGAGCACTGTTCTACTTGTGATGATCAAGTTCCCTTCGCTAACAGATGTGTAGATGACCAAGAGCCGTCGGCGCAGCCAGGACGGACGGTCGCGGCACGTAAGCGACGACGACGAGTCGGAAGAGAACGATGCCGGCGAGGGCAGCAGCCGAGGTCCCAGTGGCAACGAGAACGGCAACGGCCTGCGCAAGAGCACGAGCCGGGTATCGTCGTCGTCGGACCTGCGGCGGGCCGTTCGTGCGGCGTAGAGAGAAAAACGAGTATGGCCGAAGAAGAGTGACGGAGAGGTTAATGTCTCGAAAAAAAAAGAGGTTGTGAAGGGGAAAAAAACCACCCCTCATGAAAGGGGGAAAAAATAAGGATATTGATTGGTTTTTTATTTTTATTTTTTTGCGTATTCTGTATGTGTGCCGTTGTTTCAGGGATACCTTCTTTTTGTGTGTGTTCGACGGGTATCAGTATTTCATAGTATCATCTTCTTTTATCATTATGTTTGGGTATGGTTGTTTTCTCCCTCCCYCCCCCCCCCCCTTTCTCTCATCATATTCATCTCTTTTTTGGGGATTTTTTATTTTTATTTTTGCATCGTACAGCATTTCCTACACACAGACTGTCTGCACAGATTCGGTAGGTATACACAAAAGGGACCAAAAAGAAGGTTAGGCTTTCTAACAAGAGAAGACAAGGACAAAGAAAACAAAGAGAGAGAGAGAGATTTTTAGAAAATGACAGGCAAAGAAAAAAGGTATAAGAAAAAAAAGGTCTGTATAACATTGGTCTACAAAGACGGTTAATTAATTCTC
Organism: Raffaelea ambrosiae; assembly: GCA_002778195.1. Classification (NCBI taxonomy): domain Eukaryota; kingdom Fungi; phylum Ascomycota; class Sordariomycetes; order Ophiostomatales; family Ophiostomataceae; genus Raffaelea; species Raffaelea ambrosiae. The sequence goes on from PCDI01000007.1 coordinate 1,578,465, forward strand.
CCTTCTGACTATGCAACGCCCATTTTCATTTGTTCCCTCTACTCAAACAAGAGACTAGGACAACAGGAGCCTGCTCCTTACTACGCCCAGTTCCGAAGCATCCACAAGTGTACAAGTCGCTCACGGGGCAGGAAGTTGAGAGCACGGTTTGTTGGCAATGTTCAGTTGGAAATAGCAAAAGTATATGAAGCTTTGCAAATGGGCCTCGTCCAGTAAATCCATTTCGCTTTCCTAGTATGCAATAGAAATGAAAATAAATATATATAAACAGATGAATCAGTAGGAAGACAGAAAAGAACCAAGAGTATGACAACAGAGTCATAAATGATTGTTCGGGTGATGATACCATGGGCTGGTAAGTAGGCCACACAGCAATATAAAGCCAGGCAAACCCACCGCCTTGGAACAGCTCCCCTTGTGTTGCAATGTCTCGGTTCTTCTCTCTCTCTCTCTCCCCCTCTTACGACTTAGTAGCAGGGGGTTTCCCCCCCTCCCTTATAACCCTCGTCGTCCACCCGTGCTCATCAACGTAATCTTCTGCTTCTTCTTCTTCTTCTTGGAAGCACCACCGCCACCACCGCCACCACCGCCACCGCCGCCGCCGCCGCCGCCGCCACTCTCGCTCGGCCTGGATACTGGATCGGCTGTTGCTGCTGAGCCCTCGGCTGCTTCGATCCCCATGGACTGCAGCTGCGCCGCCAGCAGGTCATCCGACAGCCTCTTGTCGCCGCCGCGCAGCACCACCTGGTCGTCCTTGAGCCAGCCGTCGTCCACATCGTCGTCGGCGACGAACAAGTCGGGCTCGTGCGAGGCAGCCACCGCACGCGTGCCCCAGACCGTCCGGCCCGTCGACGGACTCGTCGACATGGATGCCAGGTGCGCAAAGCCTGTCTGGGGACGGTGCTGTGCCGGCGGGGACGACGAAGCGCCATCGTAACCATCGCCATCTTGCTGGCTCGCGTCACTGTACCCCAGAGGCTGGAAGTCGTTGATGTCCACGGCAGGTGGCAACACCACCAGGTCCTCGCCGTCCGACCCTTGTTCCCCGGCCGTGGCGCTCCGGATGATCCTCCGGCCCTTGTGCAGCCCGCCGGCCGCCTCGAGACGCCGCTCGGCGTGCACCCGGTCGCGCTCTTCACGGGCGGCCTTGGTCCGGGCGAGGTTCCGGCGGTACTCAATGTCCCTGGCAAACTGGGCCAGCGTCTCGGCGGGCACGATGTCGGTCCAGTCGCACTCGAGGAACGAGATGACGCATCCGGCTGGCAGGTGGCCCAAGTAGCGGGCGCGTCTGCGAATTGCGTCGTCGACAACGTGGCCGGTGGAAATATGCTCGACGCGGGGCAGCAGGGTCGAGGGGAAGGACGAGAAGTCGCCGTACTTGGTCTTGAGAATGCGAATGTCGAGCGGCGAGAGGTAGAGGTGTGGCGGGGACATGTAAAAGAAAAAGTCTTGCTGTGCGGGGCCACCAGAAGGAGAAGAAGAAGAAGAAGAAGAAGAAAAAGGAACAGCAGCCGACCGTTGTGTGCTGCTTCTATTGCCGCCGCTACCACCACCACCACCACCACCGACGTCCAAAGCCACCTCGAGGCCACCCAGCTCCTTGGCCTTGCCCTGGGCCGTCCGCACGGCACGCATGGCTTTCTGTGTCCACTCGTTGTCTTCGTGGAAGAGCAGCTCGTCCTCCTTTTCCTGGCGGTCCAGGTCCTCGAGCTCGCGGTCGAACTGGTCCACCATGTAGTCGCCGGTGCCCTTCATGATGCGGGCATAGTCGAGGACGTTGGCGGCAAAGTGCCAGGGAATGCCTCCGCTGCTTCCGTTCTTGCCGCTGTCTCCATGCAGGATGTCGGCCCCGTCGCGCGGCAGGGCCACGGTCGAGTGGGCATGGCGCATCATGAGCCGCAGCACGACATCGTCGCCGGGCCGCGGCAGAGGGCTCTCCTGGCCGGCATAGAACCGCACGGGCCGCACTTCGTTGAGGTAGACGCGGTCTTCGCAAATGGGGCACTTCTTCCACCTGTTTTGTTTGCTGGCGAGAACGCCGTTTAGACCAGCGTTTGGACCAGCGTTTGGACCACCATTTGGACCACCATTTGGACCACCATTTGGACCACCGTTGAGGCCGCCGCTTAGACTACCGTTTAGACTGCCGGCAGTCGCTCCTGTGCCACCGCCACCACCCCGGCCAGCACCGGCACCAGACCCGGCACCAGGAGCAGAACCCAGGCCCGGAACCGTCCGTACATTTCTCGGCTCGTCGTCCACCACGGCGTACATGAACCGGATCACACACGGCAGACAGAAAACATGTCCACACTTGGCCATGCGCGGGGCCACGGGCGTTTCGGACAGGCAAATGGGACAGGCGGTGGCCTGCGACTCGGGCGACACCAGGATCTGCAGCACGGTGTCCCAGTCGAGGTACTCGTCGGCGTCGGCGGCCTGGGCCGTGTAGTCGCCGTTGGGATTGACGACAAAGCGGTAGTTGGCGTGGACAAAGCGCGCCTTGTCAAAGTGGGCGCCCCCGTGGTGATGATGGCCGCCATGGCCGCCATGGCCGCCCCGAGACCGCGAATAGCTCTGGCCGTAGGTGGTCTCGAGGTAGGTGCGCGAGGGCACGGCGTAGTTGAGCAGGTGGGTAATCGACGTCTGGCCGCGGCGGCCGTTGGTGTTGCGGATGGCGCTGAGCTCGGCCATGGCATAGTCGTCGTCGAGTCGGTGCCGGTTGCCGTTGCCGTTGCCCCTGCCTCCCCCTCCTCCTCCTCCTCCAGCCCTGCTGCTGTTGCTGTTCATGCCGCCGTTGACCATCCCGTTGGCCGGCCGCTTCTGATTCCGATGCTGTTTCCGACCTGCTTGGCCCTTCCTGGGGGCCGCAACGGCGTTGCTCAGCCCGCCCGCGTTGGTGCTGCTGTTGCCACCGGTATTGCTTCCCCCCGACGAGAAGGCGGGTGTCGCGTTGGACGAGGACGAAGCCGCCGCGGGCGAGTGTGATGACGGAGGTGGCGATGACAGGGATTTTCCCGCGTTTTGTGGTGGCAAGCTCATGGCTGGGGAGGGCGGAGGAGTGTCACTACGAGGAGTCGAGGGAAAGACTCAGAAGAGGGGAGATGGATGTCGACGCTCGATCAAAAGTCGGATGCGTCTCCGGGGAAAGCTATCACGATGCTGCCAGAATTCGTCGAAAATCATCGATAATCGTCGAGATATCGTCGGGATTCGTCAACAGGCGTCAAACGGCACCGTCCGATCAAGGCCGATCAACCCTGTTCTTTCTTGTCGTCCCAGACTACCCCTGTTGCCACCGGGTCCTAGTGTATATCGTCATCAACGGCCGCCCCAATGACTGCCGTCGTCGTCATTCGTTCGTTCGTTCGTCGTCGTCCTACTTGTCCCCGAGAGTCGATCAATCGTGAGGGACCAGAAGGGGGGGGGTCAGCCGGCAACGCGGGGGACGTTTCCGATAAAGGCTTTGGTTGGAGAGAAAAAAAACAAAGGCGAAACCAAAAAGGTGAGAAATAAGAGGCTATTTTCAAATACTGTCGATAGGACCCCCGGAGTGGTGTGGCGGGGGGGGGGGACACGTATGGACGGGATGTTCCTCGAGAGGATGGCGAGAGGCAAAAGCAAACCGGACTCAGCACGAGCCAGACTGACAGCCAGCCAGAAAGAGAAGAAGAGCAAAAGAGCAAATCCCAGTTGGCGGCCACTCAGGTACGCCGCGGAGTCACACACATTGAACCACTCCAAAGCGGGGCAGTCGGGAACAAGCCGCCCCACACCATCACACAGAGTCACGTGGCCACCGATGACCTCACCGATTGCGATCACAGCTCGTTAACTACGGTGTAACTGGTTAGTTAGTTAGTACCTAGAAAGTGCATGTACTACTTTTAATGTGCGGCTCACTCAAGATTGAAACATATCCTCTGAATTTTTGCAACTATCGTCTTCCCTGGAAAGCCTCCGCATCATCGCATCTATCTACACGAGGAAAAAGTATAGAAAGTGAAAAAAAAAGTCGTCGATCCAATCCCTGGCTGAGCCTCTCCAGCCTGTTTGTTGCCTGGATATCTCCTTTCCTTCTCAAGACTTTTCCAAAATGGCATTATCCTTTGCAGCCACTATCCACCCAACCCCCCCCAAATTAAGCTGTCCGTGGTTGTACACAGATATAAGAAAAGTAGATAATAAAAAGGGGGGAAAAATAAAAAAAATTAGACGACCCCCGGGGAATAAAAAAAGGTGGATAAGATGGGGGTCGTCAAAAGCCCCAAAATGGGGAGACGATGCAAAATAGAGACGACAGAATCTTCAAAGCCAACAACAAACTGGAGGTATATGCACGACCGTGAAAGAGAAATCAGATAGTGGAAACTCAAACAAGAGCAAAGCCAAACAAACGCGAGCAAACAAAGCGAGTAGACAGGCAGACAGTAAATGGCAGGAAACATATGAGTTGAGGCGGACACGAGTCTGAATCAGACACAAAACCAAAATCCCGGGCAGCTCACTCAGTCACCCAGCTTGTGAATGACTTTCTTCACAAATGCCCGGAAACCCTTCTTCTTCTTCTCCGGCGTGGCCGTGCCAGTCGTGGCAGCCGCCGAGACGCCCGGCTGCACAGCCGCAGAAGGAGCCTCGGTGGGTGCCGCCACAGGAACGCCAGACGCGGCGGTGTCCTTGCCGTTAACAACGGCGACACCAGGCTCCGACGTGGTGCCAACTGCAGGCTCGGTAGCAGTGGTGCCGGCCGTAGTAGCAGCTACAGGTGCCGAAGAGCCATCGGCAACATATGCACCTGTGCCAGGGGCATGGCTGTCCCTGGTGGTAGCGTCTGCGCCCACGGGGGCAGCAGAGGTCGTAGTACCGGTTGGCTCGTAGGAGCTGTCAGTCGTCGTGACAGGTGCATCCGTAGCAGAAGCGGTACCAGACGGGGCATCCTTGTGCAGCTTGGACGAGTGAACATAAGGCGCGGCAGCCGCCGAGGCCTTCTCGTAATAGGGCGCGCTCTTCTCCTTGGCAGTCTGGACATAGGGTGCGGCAGCTGCCGAGGCTTTCTCGTAATAAGGAGCACTCTTTTCCTTGGCGGTCTGGACGTAGGGTGCAGCAGCTGCTGACGCCTTCTCATAATAGGGCGCACTCTTCTCCTTGGCTGTCTGAACATAAGGCGCACTCTTCTCCTTGGCTGTCTGAACATAGGGCGCGCTCTTCTCCTTGGCTGTCTGAACATAGGGTGCGCTCTTCTCCTTGGCCGTCTGGACATAGGGAGCCGCAGCAGCCGATGCCTTCTCGTAATAGGGGGTGCCCTTTTCAATGAACTTCTCCTTTGCCGCATGCAGGTTCTCGTGGGTCGTATGGGTAGCTGCCGGCGTGGCCTCTGTGCTCCCCTCGGCTGTCTTGTCCTTGGACTTTGACGTAGCAGCATAAGCAGCAGCGCCGATACCGGCCACAGCAGCAGTAACGCCAGCAAACAGGCCGCCATGGGAAGAGGACTTGGTCTCTGTGATCGTCGTCGTTGCGGCCGGGACATCAGCAGACGACGAGGTGGCGGGCACAGAAGCACCGGTCGACGTCGCAGGCGTCTCCGGGACCTTCTGCAGCAGCTCCTCCTCGACCTGCTCCTTCTCTTTCACCTCAGCTGGAACAGCGCTTGCCTCGGCACCATAGCCCGACTCCTTCTGGCTGGCCGCAACGACGCTGGGAACCTCATCGGTGACGGTGCGCTCGCTGGTCTCAGTGGCGCGGTTCTTCTCGAGCGGGACGGCGGCTGCCAGGGCAGCAGTGGTCGAAGCGGGCGCGGCAGAGTTGATGGTAGCATACTTGGGGTCGTAGTTGGTGTTGGGGTCGAAGGCGGGAGTATGAATCGACGTATCTTGGAATGAGGGCTCGCTCGCGGTGGTGGTGGTGGCGGTGGTGGTGGGGGCCGTAGTTGCGGACGAGGCGCCCTTGGAGCGGTTGTGCTCAAGGGCCACGGCGCCGGCCAGACCGGCCGTGGTAGCGATGGGAGCGGCGGAGCTGAAGGTGAGACCGCCGGTGGTAGGATCCTGAGCAGGGGTCTTGATGGACGTGTCCTGGACACCGTCAGAGGTAGCAGCAGAGAAGCCAGTGGAGCCGGCGGACGTAGCAGCGCGGTCCTTCTCGAGCGGGACAGCGCCGGCCAGGGCAGCCGTGGACGACTGGGGCGCAGCCGAGTTGATGGTCACGCCGCCAGTGGTGGGATCTTGGGCAGGGGTCTTGATGGACGTATCCTGGACACTATCAGAAGAGGAGGTCGAAACAAACTTCTTCACAAGAGGGATAGCGCCTGCGAGAGCAGCCGTGGTAGCGATGGGAGCGGCAGAGCTGAAGGTATGGCCGCCAGTCGTAGGATCCTGGGCGGGGGTCTTAATCGACGTGTCCTGGACACCACCAGAGGTAGACGTAGCAGCAATGTTCTTCTCGAGCGGAGCCGTGCCGGCCAGACCAGCCGTGGAAGAGCCGGGAGCGGCAGAGCTGATGGTGGCGTCGTTGGCGGAGGCGATGGGCAGGCTAGACTCGGGGATGATGTTGTTGGAGACGGGAGGGAGCTGGTCGGGGGTAAAGCCACCGACAATGGTGTCGGCCTTCTCGTAGGACTCGGGGTCGAGCTTCACGTTCTCATTGATGTCGGCATTGCGGAGCGAGTCGGGGATCTTTTCACCGGGCGCCAGCTTGATGGGGTTGACGCCGCCGGGGGCAGCCGGCAGGGGGTTGATCAGCTTGGTCTCTGTGTTGAGACCGCTGGTGGCGGCGGTGGTAGTGGCAGCGGTACCGGCAGCGGCCTCGGAGCCCGGGAAGGCGCCCGGAACGTGGGGAGCGTCAGACATCTTGCCGTCCTTGGAAGCGCCTTCCTTAATGGCGGCAAATGAGGCGGCACCGGCAGCAGCAATTCCGGCAGCGACACCGGCGACGGGGGCAGTGAGCTTGGAGGCAGCTGACTTGCTCGGAGAGCTTGGGGAGGAGGAGCTGGTCTCGAGAGGCACGTCTTTGGCGAGCTCGGCAGTGGACGACGTCGGAGCGGCTGAGCTCAGAATAGCAGTGGCAGCAGTCGGGAACTTTTTGATCTCGGCGGGCGTCAGGACGTTGTTGTCGTTACCGCCAGGGTCCTTTTCTTTCGGCGCCGTGTCGTCGGTGACCCAGGAGCCGTCGACAACAAACTATAGAGAAGGAAGAGTGTGAGCAGGGTTGAGGCAGGATTGGAGCGAGATTGGAGCGCGGACAGCTGGATGTAGATAGCTGTTGGTTGAGGTTGAAAGGAACGGAATAGACAGTGCCAAGATGGGAGTCGCAAGCGGAGGCAAAACAAAGCAAAGGGAAAGAGACTCGGATCGTAGAAGAAATGAGCAATGAGAGGAATCAATCACACGTGTACGGGAGACGACGCAGAATTGGGAGAGGAAAAGAGGAGAAGAGGCAGAAGCAGAGGAAACGGAGAGGGGAATGGAAGTCGACAGGAACCGGGATGGCGGCAATAATAAGGAACCAGAGGGAGAGCAAGAGCGACCAGGCGGCGGACAATGCTGGCAATCGGTCTGGCATGGAGAGCCAGAGCTCTTGGGGAATGGTGTAATGCAGCGCAGTAGTCGGGCCATTGAGTGTGGACAGTCTGGTGCTCTTGCCGATTTGGGCGCCGTGTGGCCCCGCTGAGTCCGCGCGCAAGAGCAGGAAAAAAAAAAAAAAAAGCAAGCTCAGCTGCGGGCGACCACACACACACAGACACACACCCTGTCCAGGCAGCCGAGCCTGTCCCGCTTCTGGCCCAGCCAGTCCACACCCCCAAAACCGATGACGCAAGGGTTCCCCGTCTGATGGATTGATGGGCGGCCAGGGTGCACAGCAGCTAGTAAGCCAATAACTAAGCTGTTGGGGGGAGGAGGGGCTCACTCCGTGCGCGCAAAAGCTGAAGGAGCGACCCAGGGAGCGGCGTTAAATCAGATCGGCAGGTGAGCCAGCTAGCAGGGCGCTATGCACTGGACCCATGCTTGGGTAGTTGGGCAGTAGGCAAGCGGGAGGTGGGAGGCCCCAATTGGGAGCCGCAGGAAGGCGCGATCGAAGCAGCGAGTACACCGTAGCACCGAGTAGGGGCAAAAAGTAAAGAGGTGCTCAGATGAGTCCAAAAAAAGGGTTAGGTGAATGGGGAGGAGGAGGGCAAAAGAGCACAAAGAGAAGCGCGGAAAGTGTAGAAAGTGCAGGGCCAGAGTCAACCATAGACTCATAGAGAAACAGGGAGTCAACCACAGCTTCCCAATCCACTCACCTTGTAGTAAATCTTGGAGCTGGCGTCAGACAGCTCGACCTCTTTCGCAAAGGTGTCGCCAGTCTTGTCGAGCTGCACGGACTTGGACCAGTTGTCAAAGGTGCCGGTGACGTACACCTCGTCGGCGTTGCTGGGCCTGGAGAGAGAAGAGAAGCTTGTCAGCAAGGTCTGCGGAGCTGTGCAGGGTCTACCAACAAGGTCTGTGAAGCTTGGGAAGCACAAAAGGTGGCGTGGGAATGCGCGGAGCAGGAGATTGGCCCTGGCGCCGATGGCGCAAGCTGTGCGTGGCAGGTGGGCAACACAGCAGATAGCCCGACAGCTCGACAGCTTGACAGAGAGGTGACAAAAAAAAGAACCGAAGAGGCTAACTCACCACTTGAAAACGTAGGTGCCCATCTTGACGGTGGTTTGTGTGGCGGGCAGAGAAGAAAGAGAGAAGCTTCGTTTGTGCGTGGTCAACCGGCCAGAGAGGTTGCGATTGTCGCGGGGTGCCTGGTCGAGAAGAGAGAGAGATAGGACCCTTTTTCCTCTTATCAAGGAAAATCGTAAGATGGGATTCGTGGTTCGGTTTGCGCACGAGTCGTATCGTTTGCTTGTCAAGACGCGCAACAACCGAAAGAAGAAAAAAAAAAAAGAGAAGGCGGGGGGGGGGGGGGGAGGATCGTCAGTCAGTCGCGAACGAAGTGAGGAGGACCAAATAAAAAAAAAATTAAAGATGTGCCACCAAAGGAGACGAACAAGAGGGGAGGAAAGAAAAGAGAGGAGGATTTATGACCAGAAAAAGAAGAAGTGGGTGGTGGTGGTGAAGATGGCAAAAAAAAAAGCGAGAAATGACAAGGAGGGGGTAACAGGCGACCCGTTGGGTAGGCAAAGGAGGCAAAGTAGGACAAGCCGACACAACCAGGCAAGCAACCAGGCGCAACCAGACAAGGCAAGCTCGGACTTTTTTTTAAACAAAATGGCAAGGTGACAGCAAGACCGCAACCAAGGAAAGAGCTACCCCCCGATCGGCCGGTACGGATGGAGTGATCGGCCGCCCCCAGCCGTGTAATGATTTTTTTTCCCTTCTTTTTTTTTTTTTTTTTTTCTTTTCAAGTTTCTTGTTTCTTCCACACACAAACAAGGCCGTGTCCACTTGTGCCGGTCCAATCCGTTTTCTTTCTTCTTGGACTGTCTGCCTTTCCCCAATTGCTTGGCTTGCTCCGCGAATTTCTTGTCTTACCTATGCTCGGGTAAGGAACCAATGCGTTTGTCTCACCTCGGGTGGGCGCAGACAAATGATCTATTTTTTTTTTTGTTTGGTGGGCAAGCTCTCTGGGCAAGCTCTCTGGAATGTTCCGCTAGACGGATGCAGGAAGTTCAAAGGGAGGGAAAGAGAGTTTTTCTGCGGGCTTGCAGTTCTGTGTGGCTTGTGTGCGCGATGGTGACTTCTTCAGCGGGGCGAAGGAACAGCGTGTCAGTGAAGAATTGGGAGAGAGAGCTGGAGTGGACGCAAACGGCTCGGTCTGAGGGAAGGCGGTTTTTTTTTTGTCCAAGGAACGTGAACGAGAGAAAGTCGACAAAGGTGAGGAGGGGCAGGAGGAGGAAGAGAACAAAGTCAGGAGACAAGAGGAGACGAGAAAAGAAATGGCGATCTGAAAAAAAAAAAAAAAAGGCGTCACGTTATAATTAAAGGCTGAGCAAAACAAGATCCTTAGTTAGCTAACTACGGAAGAGCACAACAAAATAAGGGAGCGTTTAGTTGGGATAGACGGCACCAAGTCAATAGTGCTAAAATTTAGTTAGCTTCGCGTTGTGGTTTAACTAGAGTGCAGACAGGAAAATAGCACAGAGAGAGAGGACGTTGAGAAAACAGAGAAATGAACACTAAGAGCGCGCACTGAGAGCGCGTAAGATACAAAACTACAAGCGAACACGCCCAGAGAGCCCCTAAACTCCCTAAAGATACAGCCAATACAACGCTGTAGATCCAACGATCCAACACCCAAATAGCCCCCCCCCCAAAATGGGGAACTCAACAGGTTCCTCTCCACATGATCGAGGTCAACCGGACAGAACACGCTGACGAAATCCAAAAGATACAACCTACTCGGAACATATCTTACTTCTCACTGAAACGATACAACCTACACAACACCAATTGCCGCGTAATTCTAGACAAGGCAACAGTGACAACCTCCAAGGTGGCCATGTAGGATACGGTGAAAACTCGTAGAAAGTCCAACGAGCTCGCAAGATGACATTCCCTTCCCAAAGATGACAGATGCCACAGATGCCGATACCAATCCTTTTTCTTTGGTGTCAGTCAGCTGTCAATGGCCAATTGTCCTGTGCAACCTGTGTACCTGTGTACCTATGTACCTGCGTACCTACTATGTATGTCGTCGTTTGCTACTTCGTCGCCTAATACCACCCTGAAAGTTCGGGCACGGGAACTCGTCAGTCTGCGAAACCCCCCCTTTGGCTCGGCGCTTTGTTCACTCTCCGCACCCACCTGGCTGGAGTCATAATACCCTGTATCTTTACATAGTACAATGTAGTACTCGCTCATTACTACTATGTACTAACTAATAGTAGTTATGACTTGCACCCTAGTATCCCGTATGGGCCCCAAGAAGTCTCTAGAAATCTTACATAACCTTGCACTATCCCAGAATAGCAAGTCCCAGTAAACAAAACCAGACAGATCGCCCTAAGGCCCCGTCCTAACTAACGAACAAACGCGTCCTCTACCACAGGCGCCTTGTACTTGTATAGTCAAAGCCTGGCCCTTTTTTCCCCTCATACTTACTTTTATGAGATTTCACATGAGGCCGATCGTTTTTGTAACCATTCTTACAATACATTCTACATCCGGGGGGGGGGGGTTCGTAAGATTTGTTTTAATATGGGCAGCCCTGGACAATTTCGTCCAAGCTGGATAAACATTGTATGTCTATTGCTTTTCTTTGTCTTTAACTGTCTCTTCCCCTTGTCCTTTTTTGTCTTCACTTTCTCCTTCATCACTATACTCGTACACTATAATATGGGGGGTTCTTTTTCGTAAATTTCGTCGGTCATTGTAGATCGCCTCCCCGGTCACCTCACGCCCTCGTACTCGTACATCGTTCGTGCATGTTCTCTAACCATGCATGATCTTATTCACTTCTTCGACTCCAGCTGCTTCAGCACGTGCGCAACATGGGATGCAAATCGAAACCGGCTGCTGTATTCCAATTGGCGACGCGCCAGTCCCATTGCGCCGAGCATGTTCACACACGAAGCCGCTGACAACGTCGCAGAACCAGTGTTGGTCAAGGACCGCTGGCTGGCCATGGCAGCTAGCCAGGCTGAGGCAGCCTCCTGGTGCTGGTGGTCCTGTTCATAATCAACTTGCTCGTTGTCGCCGCTCTTGTGAACACCGTTATCGTGCCCAAAGGTGCCGACTGCCCAGAGAATGAGTCCGCACACGTAGACCGCCCAGACGCGATCATGAGCCAAGTAGGTGTGCGTAGAGCTTTGATTGAAGAAAGCATCCAGAGCACGAGCCGCGTAGAATACAGCCTGTGCTGCAGACTTGCCATCCGCCAACTGGCCACCTAGCTGGATTGTCGCCGCCCAGGACTTGAGCCTCCCATGAGCTTCTGTCCTCGTCGATGCTTCCAGGAGATAATTGATCATATTGCTACTCCGAGACAGATGCGTGTCAGCGACAATGAGAAGATCCTGCAGTGGTGCATGGCGCAGCGCCAAGTATGTATAGGCCATCGTGCTCATGTCTGTCGCGGTGAAAGCTGTCGCACTCTGGACAATGCTATCCTCGGAATCAAAGGTGGCCTGCGAGGCAAGCATGTTGGCACGGTCAAGCCCGGTCAAGTTGTTCACCTCGTCATCGGCCAGTGCCAGTCGGTTTGATCCAGGCAGCGTCCGCTGATGGTAGTCGACTTGGTGCACAATGGCAGTGGACCACTCTCCTGATGTTGCGGCCGTCCATAGGGGCTCGCTGTCTACCCCAACCCTGGGGATCGGTTGGTCTCCTTGCTGCGACACTGCGGAATGCTGTTGTTGGCAGAAACGGGCCGTGTGAGTTTGGAGGTACATGCAGGCCGCTATGAGTCGGCGTTGGGATTCTCCGTGCACCCAGTTCTGCCAGCTTGTCTCGGCAGTCGTATCCGCATGTTGGCGAAGCTGCTGCACGCCTGATATTGGGCGGAGAGAGGTAGTGGTAGGGGCAGAAGTAGTAGAAGAGGAGTTTGCTCCGTTGGGAGTGGCACCGGTGTCCAGAACCTGTGAGATGGATGGCATTGTTAAGAACTGAGCACCCATAGGAGTCGAATGATAGTCAGGACGAAGAAAGGAAAGCCCGCCATAGTCGAAGGCCGTTGGCGAAGGAGAAGACAGCGAAGGAGACAGAGACGAAGAAGAAGAATAAGAAAAAGCTGGAGCAGGAGCAGGAGCAGGCAGCACCCCAAAAGAAGACACAGGAGATGACACGGTGTACGACGATGATCCAGAAACATTAGGACCAGAAACAGCACCAGTCTGGTATCTGGTGGTATCCATAGAAAGAAAAGAACTCACCCTCGAACAGAGAGACGAAAATAGAGTCGAGGGTTGTGCAAAGGTAAAGGAAATCGCCATCACCGCAGCCGACGTCGTGTCTGCGTTCGCCTGCTTTTCGCGGAAACGCATGGTCATTTCGCAGAGGAAGATGGCCTGCATGAGCTCGAGGCTCCAGTCCTGGGCCTGGCAGTTGGTGTTAGTCAAGTGGTTTTTTGTATGGGATGGGTTGCATTTTGGAACTTTTTCTCCGTTTCTCCTTTCCCATGACCATCATCACCGCCTCCCCCAGTCGTGCCTTACTATAGTAATGTATCATACCTCGTGTGCCTCGTGGAGTACCTGGGCGTACAGACTGTCGGTGTCCGCAGCTTCGCCGTCGCCATCGCCACCCTCCTCTTCTTGGTCTCCCTCATAGCCTTCCTCGGCCTGTACGGAAGCTCCACTACCATCAAGCATGGCAGCCACAGCGTGCATGGCGCGCTGGCGCAAGACCAAATCGGCTGCGAAAGTCTGGTGTGCAATCCGCTGCTGTTGCTGGGCGTTCTCCAACTCTTGCTCTCTCTGCTCGAAGGTAGGTCGGTGAACAATAGGGAAGAACGGATGGAAGTCGGACCAGTATTTGTCCAGACTGCGGGACTTGTGGATAGGCTCTTTGTCAGAGCCCTTTCCGGCTGCCGTGATCAACTTCGACGGCATCGGCAGACCAGCAACCGCTGTTGTTGCTGCTGCTTCCAGCGTGGCCAGAGAGTTTCGGCGTCGCATGATCGGGTTGCTGATGGTATTGCTGCGTCGGTGGCTTCGATGCTTGCCCACCCCAGCCGTCGACGAGGCCAGAGAGCCGCTGCGCGCCCGCATTAAGCGGCTGTTGTTCAAGACACCGCCAGAAACACCACCAGATCCCGCGACAGGCCCGACGCTGCCCTCTTTGCGCAGACAGTTCATCAAGTTGCTGTTTCCATTGTTCGCGCAGTCGGCAGAGGACGGCGACAGAGGAAGCAACACGCCGGCAGCGGGCGCCATGGCCGCCGCCATCAGAGACGGCGAGAGTGCCGGTGTGGGCGGCCCGCCGATGGACGAGATGGTCGACGTCGACGAGGACAGGGACGTGGCACTGCACATGCTGCCATTGCTGCCAATGTGCCTCAGCACGGCGCCGCTGGCATCGCACGCCAGGGGGAAATCCATGGAGCTGTTCATGGCTGCCGTAGCGGAGGTGACGCCTGAAATCATCCCTGGCGAAGACGTGGTGGCGGGAATGGCGAAAGACGTCGCAGAGGCGAGCTCGAAGCCAGTCGTGGCTGCACAGGGCGCCGTGGTCGGGCGTCCTGGGCTAAAGAAGCAGGGTGTAGCCATGGCATCGAGCGTGTCCACCGAGCCATCGTCGACCTCATGCAGGGTGGACAGGCCGCCCGAGGTGCTGGCAATGGCAGGGGGCGTGAACGAGGCGGTCAGCAGGAGAGAGTCGGCGGCAGCGCCACCGACCATCTCGCCGCCCAGGCTGACACCACCACCCACGACGCCGCCACAGGAGGTAGCGTTGTCGCTGCCGTCGAGGCCCAGCGCAGAAGCAGTCCAGCCCCCCACGCTGAGGCCCATGCCGTTGGGCGAGGGATCGCTGCGGTGGTGCTGATGGCTGTGGCCCGCACGCATCGACGACATTTTCTGGGCAAAGGATGGCGCCGCGCTGCTGTGGTAGCTGCCGCCGTGGTAGCTGCCGCCGTGGTGTGACGGGCTGTAGGTGTAAAAGCCGTTGGCGTAGCCGTTGGCGCTGCCCCCGTGGGTGCCGTTCTGGCCATAGCTGCTGTGGTTGTGGCTCTCGTAGTCGTAGCCGCTGCTGCTACCACTGCTGCGACCACCGCCCCCACCACCACCTGAACCACCAACAGCCAGAAGGGCTGCCCCTGCTGACGGCGTGGAGCCCGTATAGACTTGGCTTATGGTCTTGTAGTGGCCAGGGTTGTTGCTGTAGTGCAGTGGGCGGACAGGGGGGGAGGATGATGGGGAGCAGACGGGTGATGGGGTGGGTGAGGAGAGCGTTGCGGTTGGTGGTCTGCTGCCGGGGGTCCATGCGCCGGCACCAACTGGCTGGGGGTTGCGGTGGTGCTGACCGTCCTCGTAGTACTGGTGCGGTTGGCTGTGGTGTTGGCTCTGCTCGTAGTGGTGGTGGTGGTGCTGCTGCTGCTGCGGGCGAGGAGGCTGTCCCTGCGAGAGCTGCTGGGAAAACGGGTCCGTTCCAACGCCATCCGAGACCGCTCCCAGAGGCTGCACAGCGCCGCCCTCGGGCCCAAGGCGGTTTTCTGCCATATAGGCCCCCAGAGGCGCCATCGTTCGCGGCGTGTGTAAGTCGTCGCAGGCCCCGCCGGCCGCCCGACTGCCTGCGTCGACGCCACGCTGGCTGGGCCTCCGCGAGACTCCGCTGGGACTATAGACGGCGGCGGCCGCGGGCTGCCCGTAGCCGGCCGTGTACTCGTGCCAACCGCCGTCTGCGCTACCATGGCCATTGTACTGTTCTCGTCTATCCCTGTGATTCATACAGTCTCCCGGGCTGGGCCCGGCTCCCGACGACGAATAGTGGTACTGCTGTTGGTATTGCTGGTAATGCTGCTGCTGCTGCTGCTGCTGCTGCCCACCGCCACCACCACCACCACTGCTGCCGCCTCCGTTGCCTCCTCTTCCTCCCGAGCTGGAGTGGCGCCGGTGGCTGCCGCTGCCCGAGCCTCCTCCCGCACCCTCACTGCCGCCGCCG
Source organism: Raffaelea ambrosiae (assembly GCA_002778195.1). NCBI lineage: Eukaryota > Fungi > Ascomycota > Sordariomycetes > Ophiostomatales > Ophiostomataceae > Raffaelea > Raffaelea ambrosiae. Next base: position 1,594,025 of record PCDI01000007.1, read on the forward strand.
CCTCCCGAAACTGCCCAGGACCCTGTGCTCGAGTCGATTGATTGTATCGAACCTCGGCGACCTGATGGGCCCTCGCCTACATCTCCGCCCTGGTTGGGGTTTTCTCCTGTCCGACTAAGGTTTTCTGGTTAGCATTTTTGCCCGTCTTGTTCCGGTTCTGTCTCCTTCTCCTCCTTGTGTCTGTCTTTTGCCCCCTATCTCCCTCCCCGCCTCCTCTTCTCTCGACTTCATGTTCAGTGACTATAGCATACTGTCTTTTCTGGTGCCGACCCAGCAGGTCAGCCCGGTGGAATGTGCGATCGCAACCCGGAAAGGGACATGGGAAGCCAGGCGTCTGGTGGCTCAATTGGTGGCGTCTGTTGGGAAGAAAAAGACAAGTTAGCATCTGCTGCGATGTAAGGTGTCCGTTTCCACTGTCCAGTCGAGTCTTGTTGGTCAGACTGTGTGCAGACCACAGCAAGCTCCCCTTATTGTCGGACTGCGAGCGGGGACGAATTCAAAGAAAAGGGCAAAAAGAAAAGGAGCTTTCTTGTTGTTTTCCTAGTTGTTCCTTACCGTAGATGTTCTGCTCTTGTGAAAACCTTGAGACTTTGTTAGTTTTTTTTTTTTCTCTGCATTGGTTCCCCCCCCCCCCCCTTTTTTTTTTTTTTCTTTTTTCTTCTTTCAACACACATGCCAATCATGGAAATCCCCCAAGGATCTTGTTTACATACTTTTGCTGGAACGCAGACTTCGCAGGTGTGGACAGGCCGGCCCTTCATGGCGCGGCTGACTTTCTTTGTGACTGGAGTGAGTTTGATTTCGTCGTCACCCGCAGCCGCGCCGCCGCCGTAACCAGCACTGCCGCTCGGAGCTAGGCGCGCCTGCTGGTGATGAGACATGCCCCCAGAGGGACCGGGATCCATGCTCGCACCGTAGCCGTGGGTCATGTTAGCGCCGTACGCGGCCGCACCTCCCATGATGTTCATGGCGGGCTGCCCATAGCCGCCCATGCCGCCAGAAGCGCCAAGTCCGAGACCGGTGCCGGTAGCGTCCGGGCCCATGCCATAGGCACCCATGGCACTCGCACCACGTCTGGACCGGCCGCTGCCATCGTCCATGACCATCGGCGGGGACATGGACGCCGCGTGGTGGGGCGGAGGCACGGTGCCATAGCCGCCTGGATCCATGTCGTAGACGTCGCTGTCGATGGACGCAGGAACAAGCGTCGAGGATGAGGCTCTGGAAGATGACGATCTCTTGCCGGTAGAGGAAGTGCCGGATGTGGAGGCGATGGAAGCGGAGGCGGAAGGAGCAAACGGAGAAGAGGCTGAGCTGTTGGCGGCTGCAGATGGGCGATGATGGTCTGCCGAGGTAGCGTGGCGCGAAGACCGACCGCTGCTGCTGGATGTCTTGTGCCGCGACGACGACGAGCCGTGGCTGGTTCGATGGTGCTGTTGTTGTTGTTGTTGTTGTTGTTGTTGTTGTTGTTGTTGTTGCTGCTGCTGCTGAGTGGAGCTACTGGATCTAGAGCTGTGGCTGTGATGATGGTGATTGCTGCCGCGAAGGACGAACTGGGACGAGTGCGGAGCGGGGGTGGCAGAGCTCTCGCGATGTCTAGAGCTGCGGCTACTGCTGTGGCCTGAGGTAGCGTCCGAACTTGGGAGATCTGAAGAAGGAGGTGGCAGCAGGATGCTCGCCCTTTGTATTAGTAGGGTTACGGACGAGGAGGAAGAAGTAGAAGAGCGGATGTGGTGATGTTTGAATACGAGGACGACAAACAAAGATGAAAGGAGGCAGTGAACGAATGCGTGCAGCATCCAGGGGAAGAGGGGGGGGTATGGAGAAGGGGGGGGGGGCCACAGACGGATTGAGGGCGGGTGGTCGGCTTCACCCGCATCGTCCAGGATATATTTCAGATCCGTCATGGTGAGACAAGCTCGAGGTGGCCGTGGCCGTGTAAGCCAAGGCCAGGTGGATGGGGGAGGCAAAAAAGACGAGATGAACGGAAAAAGAAAGTGTGTATAAAAATAAAGAAATCAGAAAATAGCTACAGCTGGAAACGGAAAGGGGGAGGGGAGGGAAGGGGGGCCGGCGGGAGAGGGTGCTTCCGGCCGATCGATGGGCACGAGAAGAGTGGCACAGTTCGAGAAAGGAGTCGGGAGCTAGAAGGCCAGGGAACAAGAAAAAAAAGAAAGCCAAAAAAAAGTACTGCAAGGCGGCTGCAGGACGGCCACGGGAAGGCCACAGGAAGGCCACAGGAAGGGAAGGGCCAAAGGATGGGACCTGTGGGTATGGGACAGACACGAGTGTGTGGGAGGGAGTGGGCGTGTGTGAGGTAAGAAAGAGAGAGAGAGAGAGTCAGAGGTCAGAGGAAGCGTGAGAAGCGCGCGGTAGTGAGGCTGTGAAGGAGGCACGGCGTCGAGGCAAAACAAGCGTGAGCCGGACCGGGTTTGGAAGAGCGCGGAGGGCGCATGCGCGGTTGTGTGTGTGTGAGCTTGCGTGAGAAGCGTGTATGAGCGTATGCGAGTGTGTCGTATGCGAGTGGTGGATGGTGTAAGAAGCAAGGAGTGCTTAAACTGGAACTGGTTAGGGGACCAAAAAAGAAAACCAGAAGGAAAATAGCATCTGATCTGATACACAGCCCAGCTGAGCTGCCGGCTGGAATAAATAAAGATCTCGAAGGAAGAATGGGACGAAAATAAACGGGGAAGGGGGGAGAGCGGATTGAAAAGCGGCGGAAGGAATGCTGGTGAAGAAGGGAGAAGAAAACGAAGAAAGATGAAGAATAGAAAAAAAAAAGAAAGCAAGAAGCGAGCCTGCAGTCGGGGGCAGATGTAACCCGTGCAGGGCTCTCGCAAAAAGGGCTTTCCAAAAACGGGAGGGAGGGGTGTGCCGGTGCTTGGACGAGAGACACGAGACGAGGAGACCAGGAGGAAGAGGATAAGGTGTGTGGGAGTGGAAACACGATGTAGGGAGGGGGGGGGGGGGGGGG